>UZAN01048703.1:3101-23602 GCA_900618425.1 Echinostoma caproni | reverse complement strand
TGTTATCCTCTTAACACCAGTTTATATGAATACTCCATCTTCCGCTTGAATTTATCTACAACACTCTGCTCTTTTATCCAAATAGGCAGCCAAAACCGGCGCACGAAAGTGCATCGTTAATGGTTGTAAAAACGGAAACTAATCTATAGAAATAGGATTAGAGTTCACTGGATGATAACCGGGTAAACCAGCAGCTTGGCTAAATATTATTCGATAGTTACGAGTAGTGCGGGTCTACAGCGGTTTCTTACCAGTCACTGATGTGGAACGGCAAACTCAGTTTTATCGCCTGCCTAATTCAGCAGTTCGTGCACGCTGTTTGCTAGTTTATGAACTAAGCGCACCTCAACGTGATAGTATAGACGAACACTGCGATCAGATTAAAAGAACAATGTATGCTGCAACGGAAGTTGCTTGTGAATTTGAACGCAAAGCTTACCGGAGTCATTGGATATCCGATGATTCCGTAGCCCTGATGGAGAAAAAATCAATAAATCGCGGCTTACCGGGATCAAAACATTGGTAGGAAGTGCTGCAACAGCTCACTAAAAGCCTCAAGAAAGACGGTGAAAACTAGTAGTCAACAATAGCCAATTAGATAGAAATAACAACTGTATCTGTAGTTCATGTCTGAGACCAGATTGTGCCAAACAATTCCCGGTGCAGTAATCTTTAAATGAAGAAAAAGAAGTTCCATGATTTTAGGAATACTGCTAGGTTACCCAGGAAAAGGCAGATAAATTTTCTTGGGGAATTCACAACCGGATCATTTGCCCTTTGGACGGGGTCAAACATCCTCGATGCCCAATCGAGTCGGTGATCTCTACCACAACCAGGCAGGTGTGGTTCTTACCCTTCCTCTTGTTTGGTTTGGAATCTGGGTTTTTAACCAAGTCATTAGGTGAACCTCCAGTGGTTTACTGACTCGGTCAAAGTTCCGGATGTTGGCCTCTCGTCCCCGCACTTCGGTGGGAAAACGCCGCTGCCACGGGAAGGCAGTGAGCAGGTCTTCCTCAGCAGGGGCTATTTTAGACGCTTCAACGCGTAATAGTATTTCGCCAGGTGCAAAGGAAGGGTGACCGGCCACAACCCAAGACATCCCCCGACCATACTGAGGCCTTTGGAGGCATCTGGGAATAATCGAAAACTGTTCTAATTAATACACAGCACTGAAGGTAGGCGAACTCTAGTTAGTAAAACAATGTCATCAAATGGGACAAGCTATTCACAGTAGCTTTGAAGAGATGAAAAGCAGCAGAACAGAACCGGTTTCCTCCTGCTCTTTTCAGGATGAGGGTAGATCTTTTTTACTACGGCTTGCTCCTTGGAAAGGATAAGCCAGCTCCATGAATGTCTAATTGCCGCCGTAGAAGGCATGATCATGAATTTTCTTGGGAGTTTGCTACGAGAGACGTCCTCAACGTCACTCGGCGGATTTTTTGTTTTGAGGGCGCACTTCTGGCCTTTGCACAACCAAGGGCGAACTGCAAGGCAGCAGGAACTAATCCCTTGCCTCCTAAGTGANNNCATCGAACTTTGTCACGACACTGTCATTGGGCTCATGCGGTTTTTCAACCGGAGCCAGGTGATCAGCCTGAAACCCACCACACCCTGGTAGCGTCGCCGCTGTTTGTTCGCGACTGCCTATTTGTTGCGGTATGCCACAACTTACTCACAACTGACCTTCTTCGGTGAAGGTATCCCCCTATCCACAACCCGGGGACGCCCCTGGTAGCAGTCAGCTCTGCTTAACCCGATGGTAGATGATCTTGAAGCTCTATCACTAAGTTACTGCACATCTGTTCATACGTACGTACCATCATCTTCGGACGAATCACCGCTTGTTCACATTTTCAATAAAGCATCTCACAATGGCTGCGCAAATCACCCGGACAAAGTTTGATCCCAATGGTCACTAAAGTTTGAACCTGCATCGTACTTCTTCGTCCAACTCCTTAAAGAGAAAGCAATATTCGTGAACAGCAAACCGGATTCCGACCTGGTCATTGGGGTGTTGATCACATTTTTACGTTGCATCAGGTTCTCATGCCGCGTCATGTTCACCGTCGACCAACGCTCGCTNNNTGTGTTCCTGCCTCCAGGAGCCTTTAATTCGTTTGACTAAAAGTCTTTAATTGGCTCCTTTTTGCGAATGAGAAATACCCCAAAGGTATGTTTACTTATTGAGGCCACTGGACTCACTTCTCATCGAGCGAGAGTCTGTACGGAACTAATTCAATTGTTCAAAACCAGCAACGGTGCCCTATTTCACCACTCCTGTGGAGTAGGTGTCTCGTCCTTCAGGTTGGCCTATTAAAAACCGTGGTTAAAGACACTGAAGGACATGGTTGCGAATAAACAGCAGCGGCGTTCTTTTTGTTACTTCTTATTAGGTCAGAATGCTTGAAAAAGTATGTATGTACAGATTGTGTACCCTATCTGTTGACCTTAGAGGTTGACTATGTCCTGCAAATTAGTCTCAATCCCCGTTCGCCTTACATATTTCGTATGCATTGCGAGCATGACAGCAATCACACTGAACGTTGTAAGATGACGGGGGAAGCAGAGGTGGAGCAAGAGAAGTATGTAAAGGGTTGAAGTTATTAGACGGTATTGTTCCACGCAATCGGTCACAAGACGAAAAGTGACTTACTGTAAAATTATTCCTTGTCCATCTTGTCGCGGCGTCAAGTTAGTATCAGCTTGCCCAAACATAGCTTGTTGAAGTAGTTGTTAAGCAAGCATCCACAGCACATGTGTCCTAGCCATCAAAATCTTAAACGAGATGGTGGCACTTGGAGGATGACTGATTTTCTGAAGCGAAGCTTTTTCGGTGAAACTCATTGTTAGTGAGTCGCAGTAGCCAAAGTATTCTACCGATACAATGAAGACAACATGTGATCAGAGGCACTTAGTCTGCGTATATCTTTTGCGTGAACGAGCCAGCTTTCACAACCCTAGAGTAAAACCACTTATTGTGGTATTGTGTACTCGGCCTTTCAAAGAGAGGGGTTGTGTCGACACTTGAACTGACCTAGGTTAACGAAAGCCACTCGGGCCTTATGAATAAGCGTTGACATTTCCTCTCCTATTCCTCCTGAGCCAAAAGAACTCCCAAGATCGGTAAAGTGATCGATATTTTCCAACTGGTCACTCATGGGCTTCAGGGTGAGTGTAGCTTCTTGTCAGTCCTGCCCTAAGACCTTGCATTTCGATGAAGAAAATGTTACTTCAAACTCGTTAACTTGCATGGGGCGTTTCGAGAGTCTTAGGTGGAATCGCAGTGTATAGCGATATCGTCTGTATTTTCTGAGTCACTAATTCGATCATCTGGGAGAAGTTCCACACGTGAGGCCTTGCAGTTTTCTAGATATCTGTTTAGGATTTCGTTCATTGCGAAATTAAGTAGGAAAGATGAAGCCGGGCAACCTTGCCGAACTTTGCCTGTAATGGTTAATCAAAGGGAGATGCGGTCATAGACATTGACGCTACCCGATGTTTTTGGGTAGACAACTTTGAGAAGGTTTACATACTTTTCGGGCACCGCTTCCTAACAGAGCAGCTGTGTCATATGAATCAAACATAGAGCGTATGCCTAAAGCACATTGGTTGGTTTGATGAACGTTTGTAGTTGCTCATGTATGTGACTTATGGTTGATATGTAATCAACGACTTCAGCTTGTTCTTCACGGATTTGACGTTCTCTCATCCAACTGAGTCAGCGAAGGATCAGCGATGTGATCATCTTGGATGCAACGGAAATGGGGCTAATCCCTTGGTAAATGAAATGATCGTGGCAGGGACCTTCTTAAAAAACAAGTACGATGCTCATCGAACTCCAGTTGGGTGGAATAGGCTGAATTCAGTATTCCAAATGGTTCGAAATAAGGAAATCAGTTCTCGAGCAAGACTTGCACCAGTTTTTGAAAAGGCCCATAAGGAGCGCATATAGCCCGGGTTATTTGTGGCAGTTAAGAGGTCTAAGCTCTCGGAAAACTTCTCCCTCGGTATTTGGTGAAGCGTCATCAGACCATGAAGCACTGCGTACTTCAGGAGAAGGTAGTGATTTTTAAAAATTTTTTATTGCACACTTGTGTGATGAATAGCCCCGTAGTCACGAGGACCTGCTGTTCAGTGATGCAAACCGGTAACCTAATCCCCGGGACTTGGAGTGGCGAACCACATAAAGCCCCGATAGCTTAGGTGTGATATTGGACCGGACGACAGCAAAGCTGCCTACCACCAAAGTTGGGTGGCGGTAATGGGGCTCGAACCTTAAACCGTAGGGTCTAAAGCACGCCTGTGACAGCGACTAAACCACTGGGCCACCACCAACCATAAATTCGATGTCAATGGTCAACTGATTTGTGGATGGATGTGTTTCTTCCAGAGTCTCAGCCAACGTCGTCGATTGTGGAAACCTTTACCGTTAGTTTTGCACATGTCCTCACTTACATATGGCTTTTTGTTACCGGTGGTTCGGATTAGTCGGAAAAAGCTTGTGAGCATTACCGGAAGCAGCGACTAGTTCCTCCTCAGAAGCGCGTTGTGTCCACTAGTTCTCGGTCTTTGTGAGGAACTTTTGGTTTAGCGCTAAGAGTCTTACGAACAATGTTGTAATCACTACCTGGAGGAGTGCTTCGATGCGTGTCAAGCAGTTCGAGATAATGTACGGAAACCCAATGGTTGACGTTGCGCTTTGTGAGGCCACTTGTGGTGGTGGCAGAATTTTGCATGATGTTGCGGATGTTAGCCCACTGGCTGTCAGCCTTCGAGGATGACGGACTGTTTGGGTCAGCAGCTAACGTCTTTCTATAGTGGGTAACTGCGTTTGGGTTCGTCAGTTTTATCACATCAGGTCTTCTTGGGTGACACTTCTCTTTTACACCAAAGTGCAAAGAGAATTTTACTCACAGGAGCACATGATTAGAGCTGTGGCAGATGTTTCGGACAGATACACAGTCTGTTTGCGCAGTTTCTCTGTCGATTACTTATGTCAGTCTGATTAATTTAAATCCAAAAGTGATCAAACTATGTGTATCGTCATGGTCATTAAAAGTTGGTGACGCAGAGTTGAAGGCGATAGTCACCGCGGGATTATAAAACCTGGCTATGCTAGTCCCCAAGTAAGGTCTCATCAGCGGTGATCGAATCATGTGGGCGCGTCTCAGTAGGGCAGCGAAAGTTCATGGCAGGCGTTTCCAATATGCGTGCCAGTGTTCCCATAAAAAAGCTAGGAGTTTCGTCAACTACAGTACTAAGGTTGAACCTCCATACTTGAAAGCAATAGAAGTAAGGTTTATACCTTTCTTCTACTGGGGAGATGAATTTTTGGGACCGGTTTGTGTTGGGTGTTCTGGGTTATATGACAAGTTACTTCAGCGTCAGCATATTTGAAGGTAGTTCAGTTCAGTTTGAACAACCATTAAGCATGCATTTCGGTGCAACGCTTTTGTTGGCTGCCCATTCGGATGAACCATATGAAGAAAACCGGAAGGTTAAAATTAGGATCAAAGAGAAAAGAGAAGTTCAGTGGACTAATGTTGCAAGGAAATTGAGAAGATACACGAAAGCCACTGTTTACGACAGCCATTTCACTCAGTGTCTCTAACCATCGATCACGATCATCCGGAGGTCCCCAGCAACGGAGCCTAACAAGACCTTTGTGACCCAGACTCTTGGTTAGGGTTTTCATACCCTCGTGCCAGGTCTTGACCACTCTTAGCTTTATTTCACCCACTACCTGCCTCGGCGAACATCGCTCACCGTGGCAACCTACCTGGTGACATGCGTAACACATGCCCCTACCAAAGTAATCTATAGAGGTCGATCACTTGCTTCCGTGGGTGACCGCGGTTGCCCAAAACTGTGCGAATAACCCCAGCATTGTTCGTCCGGCTGCCCCACCATATTCGTGCAATGCTGCGCAGACAGCGGTGTTCAAACACCGTCAGTCTATATTTATCCGGTTTCCTTAATGACCAAGTTTCTGCGCTGCAAAGCAGAGCTGGCCGAAGTGCCGCAGCATACACTCGACCCTTCACAGACAGCCGGATGTCGCGACGGTGCCACAGATGTCTCAAGTTGGCAAATGCTAGTCGAGCCTTCTGTATGCGAGCTGGCACTTTATCCGTGATGCGTCCACCGGGTGAGATGTATGTTTGATTATGGAAAGAACCCTATCCTCGTGCGAGAATAGCGGCATCGATTTACTCCCATGTGACAGATTGTCTGATCTAGAGTATACAAGCGACGTTGTGTTGCTAAGTGAAGATCCAGGTAGGTTGCAAGCTTTTCCGGATAGCTTCAATGCCAGCGTAGCCATGTTCGGTATGCGTTTTGCACCTTCAAAGTGCAAAATGCTACTACAAGACCGGGGAAGTAATAGAGCAAGTGGATAAGTTTTGAATAGAAAAGCAGAGAGAGAGAGAGAGAACGCAGCCCTGATGAACACCATTTTCTCTTGTGAACTCGAACTCGAACCTGCTGTAAACTCGGACTCGACTTCGGCTGAGCATGGAGGGATCGTAATATTGAAATAAACTTCTCGGGCACACCCTTCATGGAAGGCAGCGCCAGAGTTTAGAGCAGCTGACTGAGTCGAAAGCTGCTTTCAGATCGAGGAAGATAAAAATGGTGGGGCTACGAAAGGAATGTCGGTTTTCCGGAGTTTGGCGAAGAGTGAAGATGTGGTCGATACAACCTCTACCAAGTTTAAAACCAACCTGGTTCTCGCACGTGCACTCTTAACGTGCGGCCGACAATCGAACAGTAAGATCCTGTTGATTAAGATAATTGCTCTGTGGTTTTCACAAGGGGATCTGTCACCTTTTGTGAAGACGAAAGTAGATGGGCTAATCGGGAAGTTTGGGACACAGAAACGGGTGTAGAATAGCCTATTATGGCATACCTAAATCGACAGAAACTGTCGAAGAACTCTTTCCATTAAGAAAAATGAACTGTCTTCGGTTAGTGAAATCATCAACATCATCATCGCACAGCGAAATACAGTGAGGCGAACTTCACCGATCACTGCCAAGCTCGCAGTGCATACAGGGTGGTAATATGTAGGGTGAACAGGGATTAAGAGGATTTATGCACAGTTAGGTTGTACACTGTGTTGATTATCAAAGNTTCACTCTCTTTGCCTACCTTCAATTGGGCCAAACCCCATCCACTATGTACTTTCTCACTTCATGTACATTGAAAGCCTAACAGCGATCTGCGAAGTTCACTTCTCTGTATCTCGCTGTACGATTAAATGAACTGTTTAATCTTCCGAATTCACCCTGAATGGCGAGAGACACCTACTCTATATAGCATCTATGTATTTCTTCATACGTCGTCTCCATGTCATCTGTTGACCTTCGCGTAATTTCCTCCAACCCGTAGCAGCAGCTAATAAACTAGATCACGGTGTGATCGCCCACTGCTAGGTATGCACGACACGTCCTAACCAGGGAAGCCCAAACATGTGAATTCAGTGTGACGACGAATTTTCTCTCAAAACTTGATTGCACGAGGGCCTTCCTCGATTCTACTTATCCACCCACTCATTACCCGTGCCAAACTACACAAGCTTCTAAGGCCAAGGATCAGTGGATGGTTATCTTTCACTTGCGACAAAGTTTAACAAATCTAAAGCAAACCGAATCGCTTAATAGAACGGTTACCGACGTCGCAACTCAAGGGAAATATCACGTCGAATCCATAAGTGTTTCAGTGCCGTGTACTCAGCTGGAACCTTCAGTATGGTTATGGCCGCCCTAACTGAGCAGCATTCAACTGAAGCGGCACTTTTTTACTGCACGATGATGATTGTGGTGAACTTGACGTTATAATTTAATGCAGGGGTACTCGACTAACGATGTATTTAAACTATTTTCAACATTCGATATCAACGCATTGGGCGTTCTCCAGTGTTCTATCTAGGACGCCTTTGATTAGGAATGGCAAAATAGAAGTACGTATAGAGAATTTCGTCATGTATAGAGCAAATGAAACGTGAACTAAAAAGCGAGGAAGCACTAGGTAGCCGTTTCGACCTGGTTAAGTCTCAGCAGCAGTGCAAATTCATCGACCCAACTGGGGATCGAACCCGGGACCTCACAGTTAAAACGCAAAGATACTATTCACTTGATCACCAAGCAGCTGATTAGACCGTTTTTCAATTTCCTTGTGCACAAAACAGCACAACTAGTCTTTGCAAACTTGTTGCGTGCACCACACTTCGCTGATCTCAATACCATCCTCCGGGATTATGACTCGATTGGAAACATTTCAAACCTGAATGTTACATGTGCGGATTGTGAGGTCCCGGGTTCGATCCTCAGTCGGGTCGATGGATTCGCACTGCTGCTGAAACTTAACCAGCTCAAAACGGCTGTTCGATGCTTCCCAGCTTTTCGGTTGACGCTTCATTTACTCTTTGCACGACGAAATTCACCACATAATCGAATTAAATCCTTCATCATTATGCTTTGAAACTGTATATGTTGGAATAAGCAGTATGCGAATGAATAAACAATACCGGTTTCGCGGTGATTACCGCCCATCAGGCATTCACAGCCTGTAATCTCTCATCTAGTCATTTGAACCCCTCCTCCCATGTCACTGATCAGACGAAACACAGAGTGGTGAACAAGCTCGTTTTCAGTCATTCGTAATAATACCAATACGTCACAATATGTATCACCATTTAGGAATAAAATTATCCTCAAAAGAAAGAAATTTCACATTACAGATTACCAGCGTTGGTTTACTTATGAGACGGAAAGTCGGATTCACAATAATCACAGTTGTTTGTTCACTCATTCGAACATTGAGATCACCCGGGGTATGTTGTGTGTGGGATGGGCCAGCGGAGACCCTTGACGAACACCGCTCCTAGTTACCAACGGCGTATTCAGCTCACCTTAGATCCTTTTGCTATCAGAAGTATGCGAGTAGAGTGAACTCAGTGTGCTCGCGTACTTCTGTGGCATTCCTTTGCGCAGGAACGAAGCAATAAGGGATTCACGATCAAGTGAATCGAAGGCTCCTTTTGGGTCAAGGAACACGACAACCGTTGGTTGACGGTGCGTATAGCGTAGCTCAAGGATTTGACGCAGAGTGAAGATTTGGTCGATACCACCGCGACCTGGTCGAAATCTTGATTGTTGTTCGCTGAGGTTTGTCTCCCTTAACGGTGTCAGACGTCGAAGTATGATGAAGGCTAGTAATTTGGTGACGATTGGGATCAAAGTTATTCCACGGTGGTTTGCGCAGTCGTTGCCAGATCCCTTAAAAATTGGAACAATTAGTGATTCGCTCTAGGATGAAGAAATGCGCTCGTGTGACCAGATGTTACGCATTAGATCAGTAATGGTGTCTACTAGGTCACCGCCCCCCGATCTTGAAAAGAGTGGGAGAAAGCCCGTCCGGTCGTGCTGCTTTTCCTTTCTTCAGGGCTTGGATGCAGGAACGAACTTCTGCTGAAGTAGGAGGTTCACATGACATTGCCCACGAAGCCTCAACTACAGCGGAAGATATAGCACCTGGCCAGCTGAATTGTTCGTTGAAGTACTCCGCCCACCGGTCAAGCCGTTGTTCCCTATTGTAAATAGCTTGTTCACTTCTGGTGCAGATTGTCCCATTAACTGTGGTTCGCCGACCTCCCGTATTGCGCAAACTGTTGGAACAGTCTTTGACTATTCCCTGATGCAGCTTCTACTTTAAATTCACTAGCTATCGTTGCCCACCGGTTCTCACGGTCTTTCTTGAGGCTTTTCTTGAGTTGACGTTACAGACGCCCCCTAACCCTGCCTTGATCCCGGGCGGTCGGGATTTGTCGCTTTTTCTCCATCAGTGCTACTGATTCATCAGATATCCCATGCCTCGCGCGGTCTACCACTTCAGATCAATGAAGTAACCGCTCGCATTTTCAAGGCTCGGGCAGCGTACGCAGGACTGAAACACCTTTGGTGCAAATGTGATGTTTCGTTGAAACTCAGAGGTCGTGTATACTGTGCCAATGTGCGATCAGTTCTGCTCTATGGTTGCGAGACCTTAAATTTGCGCTTGGAATATATTCGTCGTCTAGAAATCCTCGACTTCTAATGTTGATAGTTTGGTGGGGATTAGATAGAGCCAGCGTGTAAGCAACTCTGAGGTAGGGCGTCGCGTATTTGGTAAGGATTCGATGGGGAATTCATTGTCCCATCGAATTTAGATTAGCCAGCTTCACTGGTTACGGCACGTATTGCGCATGTCCAGCCATCGTCTACCGCACCGCTCCGCACCTAATTCCCAGTTACCGCTCCAGGTTGGAGGAAACCACGTGGGGGTCAACGGATGACGTGCAAACGAGGTATGGAGAAATGCACAGAGCGATTAGGTAGAATAAGTGCATCGTGTCTCCCAGGTTGGGGTCCAAAAGACTGCAACTGGTTGGTTGGAAACACTGAAGGATATGGCGATTGACCGACAGCAGTAGGGGTTCTTGTTGTTATTTCTTATCAGGTCAGAATGCTTGGAAAGATATGAATGCACACTTAAGTTGTGTTGACCATAGAGGTTCACTTTCTTTTCCTCCCTCCAATGTGGCCCGTTCCCTCTCCATCTTGTGCTTTATCATTTGATTCGTGTACATCGTCAGTTTGGCAGCGATCAATAAAGTTCGCTTCACTGTATCTCGCTGTACGACGACGACGATGATGATGATGACTGACCTGGTAATAGTCCCGGATGACGACTTTCTGTTCTTTCACTTTGGCGATAAAGCATCGCCCCGGAAGGCAGTGAGTAGGATTTCCGTAACACATTGTTTGGTATACTATGTTGTATAGGAACATTTCGGAGGATACACGAGATGGATGAACAAGCACAACTTAGGACACCTGCTACCGACCGTACTGAGTCTTCTGGAAGTTTTATGTTTCTCTGCTTATGATTTTATTTTTGTCCACCCGATTTAGATTGTCCTCTCATCCGTTCACCTTCCATTTTCATCCACAGAAACGCTTTACTGTACAGCTATTCCAGATGTCTCAAATCAGACTTGGATCTTTCAACGCGGTGTGCCCGAAATACCAGAATGCACTGAAGCGGTAAGTTCAGTTTTACCTCACTTTTATGTTCAGTAGATTCATTTCGAAATGTTTGATTAACTGTGAGTAATATGCTGTGCTGGAACCTTAAACTCAATAGAGAAACTTGGTGAAGCAACTAGTCACACAGTCTTACCCTTTATATCTCGCGAAATCACAATTTGAAACGTCCGGTACCAATTCTTCGAATACCGACGTCCCAAAATCAAAAGCCATGAAGTTCAGCGCAAAAGTCGTGTTCAAAGGGGTACAGCTGCGTTCTTCTTCAGGGGGAAACGTGCTTATTATGTGTACGTAAGGGAGAGAGAGAGTTCTGGAAAATTTGCGCGATAACCAGTATTGGAACAGTCCCAGGGCAGCGGTAACCGATAAGATCGACCACATCAGGCACCCACGTAAATTCCCGGACATTCCAATACATTCTAAGAGTTCTCTGGAATATTCGGAATATTCGGTTGTTTGTCATTGGCTGACAGCGGTTTTCATGGTTTTCATGGTTTTACCGACAAGTCTTCGTGCTAAACTTTGCACATCTAACAACTCTGAAGGCGTTCCAGTTCATCTGTGTAGTGTAGTATACCACTAATATCTGTTCCCCGGTGAACAGTTCCGCTAGCTTACCTTTCTCAGAATAGTGACTAATAAATACAATATATGGGAGTTGAGCAGATCACCGACTGAAAGATATAGGTGCATATTTTGTATAAAACCATATCATTTTTCATTTGTTTAACAAAAATGATAACGCATTCTGGTGGTCTCATAAAGACGCATTTCCTGTACACCCAAAAATTAGTGTGCATTTTCTTTAAAAAAGGTGTTTCACATTTGTTTGATGTTTTTAGCCTAACGTAGAGAAAAACAGGCATCGGTACTGGTTGGTAGCGTTCTATACGATCCATCGGGAGAATCGCCTGAGATGGGTTGAATGAACTGTCGATTATTAGACGCTAATTTGCATTGGGCAAAAGAGGTATGCACTAGCTTCAGTGGTCGCGACAGGATTTCTGAAGTAATCTACACGAGGTCCGTTCTTTTATGTTTGTTTCTTGTTTCTTCGTTATTTTCAACGCCAAATAATTCGGAACGCGATTCTCGGTACGGTGAATATAACTAGCGAAAGCAACTTATCGACTGTTCACGCTTAGACTGATGAAATAAATAATGTATGAAAAAAAGCAAATGGAGACTTCTTTATTATCTGATGCAAGTTGTTAGAGGATATTTTGCTTCATACGTTGATCAATCTTATATTGTTTGATCTGGCAGCTCTTACATGGGATATACTTTCTTTTATCACCCATCAGTGGGTGGTGTGCTGTCTGAGAGGTGAATCTCATAGGCGCGAATGTGTACCATTTGGTAATAGAAAACCAAATGCCCAAACCATGTGAATGTGGATGCAGGAGTGTTAGTGGGTCAAATGATTGAAGATCTGCTTGCGGCTAAATTAGGGTATCTGTGTTCGGGTGTCAGACTAAAGGCATTTATTTCAACCGTTTAATCACTGTCATTGGCGAACGAGCAGTCTTTATGTGTGGCTCATAAGACCTACTATACAGTTGAACTATTAGTTTTGAACAGCTGTTTTTCCCTCTTAGGTTGGCTATATTTAATTGTGCGTAATTCGCTTAGCCAGTGACCTTTCCTCTACGTCGTCTGGAATCATTAGCCTTTTCGTCGGTCGCGATCAGGATTTTCCTCACTCGAGCTTGCCTCAGCGATACTTATTCTCCTGTTACCTGCTCACTACTCTCCATGACCTGAACTGCCAGCATGTCTGTTTCTATGTCACGTGAGGCGTGCTCCCAATCCTTTTCCATCCAAAACTGTGAAACCATGGAACGCTCTCTCTCATGTCCATTTTTCTTTCCATTTACAGTTTGTGTCTCTTCAAAAGAGGAATCGATAAACTGAATGTTACCAATGTTTAACCTTGACATTCCCCTTTTTACTGTGTCTTTGTTCTGTCTGATTTCAATAAGCTAGTAATCGCACAATAATGTAAATAAATCACTTAGGTACACACAACCGATCCATAGACTGGTGGTTAAGGAAAAGCGTGAATGCACAAGCGACCTGCAAAGTCAAATGAATAAGCAGTCACAAGAGATTCGTACAACGAAATCTGATAATACATAGGCCAAGGTCAAATGTCATCGGTGTTAGCATTGTGTCCACTGACAGACCCGCCTGTGTAAGGTGGATCGATAAATCATACGATTTTGTGCATATGCTTGCATGTGACTTTGAATCAGACACGGCAGTCTTCTAATTGGGGGGGGGGTGGTACCCTTTTTTACTGGAAATTACTTTGTCTAAGTAGTCCCCCAACTCATTTCAGACAAACCAGTTTGATGAGCGAGCGTGTTTTTGTTTATTCACATTTATACCGATACATCACTCAGTTCAGTTCAGTTCTTCCAACCATTAACCACGCACTTTCGTTCGCCGGTTTTGGTTGTCCATTCGGATGACTTCTAGGCGTCAGAGCTTCATGTGTTGTTCGCATCTCAGCGAACTGTCTATTTGCGATTGAAAGTTCAAGTGTCCAACTTTGCTATCTCGTTCTGTGCATCCTCATTTTACTTTTTCCTGTTAGACAAGGTACATGAATTACACGATCGGGCAATCATCCGGACGGATTCGTGAACACCGGAAGGAATAAGTCACTTACCGGTGTAGTGGTTTCCCACCTAACTAAAACAAAGCACTCTGAACGTGCTCGAGGCACTTAACCCTCTGTTTAAGGTTCGTAGTCGACGATCAAAACAGGTTCACTATCGGATGCTACGGCAGTAGAAGTAGGTATTCATTTGTTAATCTCCCTGGTTTTATTGTACACCATCGTGTGATGAACAGAAAACCAGCTAAATCCCATAGTCACGCAGATCCGTTATTGAATCGTCTAGATCGTCAATCCTGGGACTTGGAGTCGTGAACAACATAAGGCCTGCTAGGTTATACATGATGCCCGAAAACAATTTATGCAGGCGCTTTATATCCTCTGGACCATCCACCCCCACATTGAGGCTAATCTTGAGGATCGGACAAATGAACAAAGAACCCTGTGATCATTGTGAATCGCACATCCGGTCTCCAGGTCCTGTTAGTCCGCAATCTGCAGAATCCCTGGCCGAAGCCATTTTTCCTGATTAGTGATATACGTTCTGCTGTATTCAAGTTAAATCACGACAAGCGAGCTTCTTGCATCCAATAGGGTTGATTTTTAACACTTTCGACAACTGACAGTGGAAAAAAACATGTACATTGAGCGTTTAATGATCGAAAAACAAACGGATGTGATTAAAAGCTAGTGTGATATGATATGTAATGTGATTTTCCAAATCACTTAAAATAGCTGCTCGATTTGCTAAGATACGGACAAGATAACAGATGACACTATTTCGATTGTGGTGGTGCACATACACAAAGTTACCTAAATTTGGAACGCATACACGGATGAGACACATTTAATGAGATAGACATACAGGCAATGTTCTTCATTCGACAGTATGTGACTGGTAAATCTGTCACATGCATCAAAATGCTTGCACACAATGAAATTAACCAAATCGGCCTTGGAAATGCTACTGCAACGAGAAAGAAGTTTAGGAGTTCTGGCAGAGAGAATGAAGTCTTTCTCGTTTAGACCGGGAACAATGTTGGGGAACACTGTAAACAGTGGAGAAATGCAGACTGTGAAGAATTTAAGAATTAAATTTAGGGAAACGCCGAGATTTTGGAGTCTGAAGGCGTAAAGGAATGAACTACGAACCCTAATGTACATGTCTTCAACATGCTTGAACCAAGAAAGGTTATGTGACAAAGTAACTCCAAGATATTTGACAACGTCAGCTTTGGGGATGATAGTATTAGTAACAGAAAGTTCACGATCGTTATTAAAAAAGAGTTTGATAATGTTTGCCTGTTTTAGCGCTTAAGGGACTATCTGGACATCAACATGAAGCATCAAAGTTCGGAGCGCAAATCAACAAAAAATTGGTTTAAACAGTCTTGAAGGTGACAGAAACTGTCAAAATCAGTCTAGAGGCCACTGATCACCACATCTTTAGGATACTTGCACGCAATAAAGTTGGTAGGGATGGAAAGGTTGTTAATGCATAGCGACAAAAGGAATGGAGGTAAATTAGCAGCCTGGAAAACACCAGAGTTGACCTTTAGCAGAGAGGATTATTTACCATTACAAAAGATGAATTGCGCCCTGTGAGAAGTAATTGGTCAGCACATTCGACTCGTCCGGTGCTGGGCTGCAATCTGAAAGACGATGAATGAAAGTGCCACAGTCAAGTGATCCGAAAGCATTTGTATGATCAAGAAAAATTGAACATACGATGCTTTACCTTTTATCCAGCGAGGATGGAACGAAATGAACAACGTGAGCAGCCGCACCGAGAGTGGGAAGCGAAGAATTTTAGGTAAATTTAACAGGATCATGAGCCGCAGACAAGCGGGTCATCAGGTTTACGAACACGAAAGCGTTCAATAATGCTGGTATGCATGCATTCGGTCGTTACTTGGGTGACACCTGTTGAGAGATGGGTGTTATTTGGGAAGCTCTCGAGCAATCAGGGATACTTCCAGACGACATACATAAACTAAACAACTCGAAATTAGATGGAACAAGTGTTTTGACACAGTTTCAACAGACCGGGGGACAACAACTCATGGCCTTGTTGGATTTAAGGAACTTCGGTGCTTTCAAATCTCTCAAGGAACTATAGTGGTGCTCCCCAGCAAATGTAAATGCAGGTGGTGTTGAGTTTAGTACAGAAACGTTCGCAAGTTTCCCATTCAACTCATCCCGGAAGGAGCTATTGCGTGAGTCACAGCTGTTTTAAGGTAGATCACATGACAACAGTTCTTGTTTTCCATGAGATTTTCAGTATACATCCGACTTAGGCGCGGTATTGCCATTTTGATTGAAAGTGATAGATGTATTACAACACTTCGTCTGCCAGTCCCGTAGGCATTTTTTTCATCACCGCGGAATGATTTCAGAATAGACGAAGAGACTCTGTCGGTACGACTTTAGAATGTTTCTGTTGGATAACACAGATCATAGCAAAAATTAAGGTAACAGGTGATATTTCACATTTGGACGATATATCAGCTTTGACACAGACAGAGAAATCGGTAGAAAAGAAACCATTCTGTTGTTACGAATAATTGAGAATTAGCTTGTTTGCCACTACCTTTTTTAAAGCACATTATTTTTCTATTAGAAAGTTTATCTTTGGAAGCAGCAGACCATCATAAGTTGAGCAAACAGCTGCTCTCATATTATATTATTTTGAATGTTAAGGGAAATCTGTTCTCTTTTGTGAGTGCTGTCCGTCCTGATTTTGATGTGCTTCACTCCAGGTTTTACTGAACCGGTTATCCTCACTACCACACAGATCGACTGACTTCCTTTTGCTTGGCGATTTTCCGGTTTCATTGCGTTTGATATTTTTGTAGGGATTAGCGATAGCTCTGATCACGTGTAGCCCTTTTGTACCAGTCCTATTTACCTTTTGAGTGTTGATCCCTGCATACACGTGCTTTCAGCATCTCGTGGTTTGTACTTTTAGGTGTTTCTTTTGAACCCATTACTGTAGTCAGCACGATTTTGTCCAGGTATTGGTTGACATTTTTTGTCCTGTCGTTTGTGCGTGTACATGTAGTTGGACGAAACAAAACACCTGATCGTTGGGCCTGTTGGGTTTCCGAATTGGCATGTCTCGCGCAATTCAATATCATATATTGTTAACTGTATTTTTTTCGTATTGAGCTTCTAACATCCTAGAACACGTGCGGAAATAACGAAGCCATATGATTGGGGAGTGTGATTAGAAACCCCTCGAATTCGAGCATTGTGTATGTTTGACACGAATTTCATTCGGGTTTGCAATTATGATATGCAGTCACGCGCCAGTGATATTAGTTAGATCCAGTATGGTGTTCGTTCAGACCATTGATTGTTCATTCTCACACAGCGAGCAATATATAAAGTGATCTTTATTGACCACTGCTAAGCTGATCATTTAATTGGAGGATAACATCTTACCAATTGTTCTATTTCACTGCTGGTGGCGTCCCCTTTATGTGGGTATTCAGAGACTATCCTGATAGTAGTCATCTTTATTTTTTGTATGCAGGTCCCATCGCGATCAAATTAAATGAAGATACATTCGATCATTCATTGTGAACAAACGAAGGTCGTAGGCTACTACAAGTCCACAAATAGTTAATTTGCTTTGAGACATTTCCAGTTTGTGGGGACCAGAGTGGTCGCTAGATGTGTGTGTGTGTGTGTGTTTGTGGGGGTGGGGGAGAGTAAGTGTGCGCAATTGACAACACAGTCGAGAATGATCTTTAATGTGTGGGACCTTGACCGGTTTTCGCCTGACCGAAAAAAGCGATAAATATTAGTGACTGGTGCTAATCTGGCCCGCAGCCGAATGTGATTGCGATCGCACTGTTCTACAACCAGTACTCCGTTGTGCAAGAGATACGCATCCTCAACGAACAATACCGACTGGTACTGGACTCGTCATCCTCGATTTTCCTCGCGAATTAATTCATGGAACTGGCATGGGAGCAAGTCACCTAAACGTAAGACTAATTTGTATTTCAGAGGACGAGTTCCGGTCTAGTTCCTCTAAAAAGGTTATGATGTTTGTGGGTCAGCTGCTCCTAGCTGAGTAGTAAGCATTACACTGGAGATTGGTTCTTTCGGATTAAGTTCACGTTTTCATGTTTTGAGGTGTGTCTTCCACCGGTAGTAGTTCCGGTTTATTTGCACTTCCCTCTGCCGTATTCTTCTGACAGGTGTCTGTATCCATTGTGCGTGTAAGATATTGTGCTTATTCAGAAACAATCTATTCATTCGATCTCCACATTTCCACTGCTAATGAAGATTGATTCACAGCGGACAGTAATGGGAACTGCCTTGTATCCTGTATTTTTGCCTNGCCTTAGTTTGTTGTTACATAACGAACATTGGGTAGCGGCAAGGCGCCCCACATAGAGCGTCTGTCAGTTAGTCATAACGAAGCTAATCTTTTGGTGGTAAATCTGAAAGTTTTCAATTTCCTTTCATGGAGGTTTGTTTTACTCTTCTCCTTAACTGACCACACTATGGTTTCGTCTTCATCGTGGCTTGGATTACGGGTAATTTGCTTTCTACGAAAGCTGTTTCAGTTTCAGAGCAGAATTAATCCAATTGCACAAAGTTGTTTGATTACAAGAAGCCGCACAATGGGTGTTGCAAAAACGTCCCATTACCCATGCACGTGTTGCTTGCAACTCAGTGCTGTTCGGTAACCCTTAGTGCACTAGATACACAGTCAATAATGTGATTGTACATTTACCTTCTGTTGCCCCACTCACTATCTTTCCTGCTGGTTTCGAAAATACCGACAGGATGCCGTCTTTCATTATCGTCCACTCAAATTTGATGGTAGACAGCTTCTTCGTTGTTGATTCGTACCCCAGTGACGCTTTATATTGTTTGTCACCAAGTCCCACATCCTAGCTTCCAGGTGTGACTGAGTGAGCCATAGGTCTTCGTAACAAATGGGCTTCCTCGTGCTATTCATTTTAAACAGGTAAGTAGTAACCTGTCGACCCAGACTCAAGTCACATACCGTACGCTGATAGATCACAATTATGCCACTGACTCTTCATTCCTAGTTAACAATTGGGTTAGCGTTCTGTTCTCTAATGTACCATCGTAATAGTCTCGCATCTGGTTATTCTTTTTCACATGGTGAATATTTGTAATCTTAACGCCAAGGTGTCCGAATATATACATCGTATTTTTTTATCTGTCATTTCTAGAACACCCCAATGGACGAACTGTAAGGCGGTTGTCCGCGTTTGTCACGGAACACCCCCTCACTGTGATATTTGTGATCATTCATTTCACGCTTGATCGCTGTTTTGATCATCTGCCTTTTGCTTTCCATCTCATTGATGCATTGCCCATCTTCGCTCGATCGCTCATCAAACCATACCAATTCTCTCAGAATGAAAAATCAATCCGGACCTTTGCATTCTTCCAGTCACCCAGTCAGTCAGTCATCGATCGCGTAGATCATTCGCTATCCATTCGTCTACGAGTCTACTCTCTACTCATAATTCGCTCAGTACAGATTGGAAGTCCCCACTCCCACATTTCGAATGTTGAAAGACGTATCCTTGCCTGTTACCGGAGTGCCGCTTGTTTCATCTATACAATGATACGCTCACACGCTGTATGATACTCATTAGTATTCCCAAATGCATACTAGTCGGTTCATCCAGCACACCTGAATGAATCCTGTCCTGTTTCTCGTCACAATCACATTAAATGAGTTTTCAATGACCACTGGATCTTTCTTGTCGCTCTACATTTAATGCACTATTGACCACAATGGTTGTCATCAAGCTTATCCTGATGAGGGCCCGTAATATGTTCGCCTAGTATTGGTTAGTCGAATTGTTGACTGAGGAAGTAACCGAGTTCGGTGAAAATTTTAGCAGTATGAAACGGTTAGGAACATTTTATGTTTTTGGAATTCCCCTATGCAAAGTCAACTTGTCATTCATAAAGGATAAGCGATATTATGTATTTCAAAGGGGGAAGTCATCGTGATGAGACCCAACCAGGTCAAAACAGCTGTACAGGGCTTCCTATCTTTTCAGTTCACGCTTCTTTATCCATATACACGACGAATTTCCCCTTTGAAATTGAATCAAGTCCTCCATTACTTTCATATTGTGTATTGTTGATGTGTAGCCAGTCCGTATAGCCCAAATGGTGTGCACAATGTCTGTCACACCGGGTGTCGCTTACAAACATTGGACCAAATTGAAAGAAATAGTGAGATGGTGAACATATGACATGGCGTTAAGAATTGAAGAAACCGAGTTCGAATCTGGCTTCCGTTGGAGTGCGCGGGCTAGGGTCTCAATGATACAGATTGCCGTTGGTTAGAGACAATAAGGAATATGAGATTGAATCTAAGTGACGTGGATACATTTTACATGTTTGCCATCCCAAAAAGAAGAAGAAGAGTTCAAAATTGCGTTCAGTAAACAAAAAATGTCTTGTCATCTCGCACCCGAAACCGATTGTTTTCTGTTATTATTGTGTTCTTTCAATCCATAGTTATCCTGGCACCGTATCCGTAAAGAACGGTGTAGATCCACAAAATTATGAGTGGTTAGCGCATCGAACTAATAACATGTTCGTGGATTCGAATCCTAATGCATTACCGACGATTCCGCAACCGTTTCCTATACATTCCTCATATTTTAAAAAGATTGGAGTAACAATCACGTCGATGTAACTTGCAAGTATATATATACAGGTATTGACCAAACTCGTGCAGCATCCTAGTTTTCATTACATTTGTTCCTCTCAAT
>UZAN01048701.1:5618-23606 GCA_900618425.1 Echinostoma caproni | reverse complement strand
CCACGAAATAGTTGAATTCAACACATCCTGTGATCATGATGCTTCTTCTTGCTCTCATGACACATGATTATGTTTTTCGGAATTATTGGTTATGGTGCGTGGACTCACATTTGATCTGAGCATATCAAAATGAATGAATGAATGAAAATTAAAATAAGTGCAATTTGAATTTAAACAGTTCGTTATTGTTCGTATAGTTAAAAAACGACAAAATTTGCACCGACCCAACAACTGACTATCGCTAACTGCTTTTCTCTGGTGAACATGAATGAGTTTGACGGGTCAAATTTCAATAGCCAGAATCCAAATGAAAATAGATGCAAGTTGGTGCACAATCTTGTTGTTGGTTGTTTTCCGTCACTGGTTAGTATTCACGCCAATGTGTCACAATTTATGATAGAAAAATTTCAAGCGGACTAATCAGGGCGGGATGGAACAAGTAGACACAACATGCAATAGGTTTCCAGCTTACACTTTTCACCCTTTCTCGAGACAGATAGAGAGCGCGAGAGAGAGCGTGAGAGAGGACAATCGTCGGCTGGTCCGAAATGGTGGAATAAAATGGATCGATAGATGCATTCATTGGATTAGTACTGAATTTGGCAACCGAGTTCTCCTCGTTTCGATTACTGGTGATACACGGGTTGGATGGGAATAAAGTGGAGAAAGAAAAATTAACAAAAACAGCTGAACTAAAAGTGTTCGGAAATTTCAACTCAGGAGAGGCAGTGATCAATAACACAGCTTTTGGTTGTCTCATACAAATTGTTCATGTTTACTCGTGGACGAGGGAGAGTCGGTCATGGCTAAATATCACGATCGATTGATATCACTGGGGTTGAGTATCTGTTGTCTAAAGATTCCATCAGAGCACATTGCAAACAGAACACGGAGAGGCGAGTAAACTCACTTTCAGTGTTTCACCATCATGCCAGTACATCATATATATACATACAACAATCGACGCACAGAAGCTTACTACCCCGTCAACCAAACTTGGAAAACTGATGACACCGAAATAAACAGATAGCTAAGGAGTGGAATTTAACCAGTTAGTTATCTAATTAACCAATCATGAAAATAATAAACGAAAAAAACATGCTGAACATGCCATCCAGGGAAGTGAGAAAACGATTAACTTTATGAGAGATCTTGGCGAAAATCTCAATGCAGCGGTTGGATAAAGACAGTAAATACAGAAAGGAAGTTAAGTCAATGATGGTAATCTATCCGATAAGGGTGCTTGACTCCAGGTGAGCAAACAACAAAGTTACTGTCATTGAAAGACATTGTATTCAAATCAGCAATTTCGAGTGAGAAGGTCAGTAACCAGCCAGCGGATAGAGTAGTGAGTAACGAAGATATTCATGACCCTGTGGAGCTACGGACTGTTGTACGGCGAACTGTGAACAATTTCTGTTGTTTGCTAGAAATCACTTCATTCACACGATCATGCGGTATCTTCACAATTGATTCCCTATAACAATTCACAGTGCTAGCAGTAGTACACAAGCTGCATTTTTTCCGCGCTTCAACTCGCTGCCATTTGTTTGCATGCTATTGCGCTCGTCACTTTATTTCGCCCTCTTAATTTAACTTGGGCATGGGACAAGCTAGCACCGGTACATTGACTATGTCACGGTAACTGAGACACGTCTGTTGCAACACCACACATTTTCTGGTTTAACCCGTCTGTTGCTTGGTTGCACACGCGTTTTACGAGGAGTTTGAAAGTTCCTTATAAATAGACACTGTCACAGTACTTCCACTTCACTGAATAGTTAGTTACTTCTCAGAAAGCACAAAGGGCGAGATTTCCGGTTTTATCCATCTTTACTTCCTGTTATTGAATAACTGTGTTGTATTATATGTATGTAGGGGGTATAACCCCCAAGTTCTCAGAAGAGTCCAGTGCATTGATTGTTTGTTCTGCAAACAGTAATCCAACTAGAGTCACGACCAATCGAAAAATGGACTGAATTGGCACACACGCACAGTGCTACTCTGAATCACTCACTTAACAATCAATATGGATAGGCCGAGATGATAGGCGATTTGTGCTTGAATCACAGTTGTCAACCAGTAAGAGTACGAGCAACGGGAGTAATTTCGAATGTGATTTAGTACCAGCCAATGATAATTGACACATCATTCCTCAGTAAGAAAGGAAACGGTCGTGCTATCCAAAAGTGTTGCGTCCGTGAACATTTATGATCGGTCCGGAGCGATAGTCAACTGGGAAAATTCCAAATTACGAAGGAAGGTTTCGAGGTAAAGCAAAGTGATTGCAACAACCCCCAGAGTAAGATATACGTATGGCCTTTTTGTTGTTTTATTCCAGGTAGCCGGCAGCATTCTGGTGTTATTTAGTATATTACTTCATGATATTTACACACATTCTACCTCTTGGTTGTAACATTTATTCTTGACATTTCAACATTTTAAAAACCTATTCCCTTCGAAAATTAAAACTGGACTGAAGTATTATTGAGTGAAAGATCATACTTTTAATAAATGCCCATGATAATACGAATTCAAGGATGAATGCATACATTTTCCTGTGAAGGGGGCCTGTAAGATGCACGTCAATGAATAAGGTAATGGCTGGCATGTGTATTGATGGAATTATTAAATTGTTCTTTACCACTGAAGCAAACCATTTAGAAGAACAATTTACAATCAAATAATTAGTCACGGCACGAATATAGTTAATTACACACCACTGAGATTTTATCTTTATATATATATAAATAAGCTTGTTAGGCATGCGCATCCGGCAATCTTTTATCAGTTCATTCATATACTTGGACCCAGGAAGTATATTTTCGATGCGAATTCCCTTGTTTACATCACCGGGTGACGTTTGGATAGACAGCTCTTTCAGAGCCAGTCCATTATTAATGTGACTTTAATCTATGAAATAAAACCGCCTACGTACATTTACAGTGTCCGCTCCATCAACTGTATGGAAGAAGTGTCGGAGACTTTCCCTTTTGGTTTCTAGTTCCGCCCGAGAATCCTTATCTTTTTGATTAAATTAAAAGTTAATGAGACTCGCGGCAATGAAATTTAGTCATAGTAATGCCAAACAGATATGTATAGACGAGACGGGCGGATAAATTACTGGATACGATGCTTACTGTGAAGCTATTTCGGAGTTATTGAATGATGTTCTTTGTTGTATGGATATTGTTCACTGATAGTGTGTTAGGAGTGAACAGTTTTCTTTAAGTAAAGGCCACTTCCTTCAACCTATCACTGGTTTAAGAAAGAATTGTTCGATTTCTTTAGCGTAATTAGACAACAGTAAAAGCTCTCTGCCAAAATTTAATCAGAACGATAATTATCAGTATAACAACAAATAGCCAAAGGAGAAATTGCTTTGAACGGAAAAAGATACATTTTTCACCGAACCGTAGTATAAAAGCATCAGACATCTTGTTGGGATTCGAATCCGAACACATGGATGCCATTCACACTTTTGTAGGTGTAGACGCAACCAGCTGATCTCCAGGGTCACACTTACCGCACTGATCAGTTCAATCCCCAGTGGGGCCGATGGATTCGCGCTGCTGATGAGACCTAACCAAGTTGAAGTAGCTGTCCTGTGATTCCTAGCTTTTCAGCTTTTCATAACGAAATCCCATTTGAAATTGAATCAAATCATCCATTGCTGTCAGTTCATAGTTGATTACATAACCAACCATCCAACCAATAAAACAACCAACCAACCAACCAACAGTAGTGTATGGATACATCAAGCAGCACATCAACTAGCACATCAGTTGGACAGCCCGACAGGTTCACCTTGAAACATCGGCATCCCCTTATTAAACCAGAGGGTACTGGTTGAGGCGAGCTCAGTTGTTACCGCGCATGATTTACAAAGTCGTTGGCGCCGTCCATCGCTGGGATCGAATTTCCCCGAGGTTCATCATTCTTCACAATTGGATCGCATTAAAATTTCCTCAAAATCTGACGAAAAATTAAACGATGAATACTAATATTGAGCTGGCAGAGATTAATGAACAATAAATTTGATCTAAACCCGAGTTTTATAAATTACTCGAAGAAGGAAATAGTTGATTATTTATGCAAATCAAGCCAGCATTATAGAGAATTATATAATTGATCAATCCCTCGCTTTTTGAAGAACAACAAATAATTCTAGTTAAGTAGAGCGCAAGACAAACTGATTATCCTAAGAGATAGTTCTAGAAAAATAGCTTATTGACAGAAATTTACTTAAAAAAGTCATTTCTACCATCGGTCTCATTGCAGAATTAATGCAGCTGCCGGGAAAAGCTGTATCCAAGGGCTCGCCAGACGGAATAAGCCGAAGGTCAGCAGAGGGCGTTTTTAACCGGAAACGGTATTTAACTTCTGAAGTTTATTGCTCACTTTACTTTTTCAACTTCAAGTGAATCAAACCAATCACATCGCATTGTGAACCCCAGCAGATTATTGGTGTTTCGGCCTTCAAACGTCACCGATTGGACCGGGTCTGTCTAAATCCTACTCACTTCTCCGAAAACAAACAAAAGTACTTTTTGAGTGAGTTGCCGAGCGAGACGAAGAAAAGATAGCTAATCACAACGGCCAACACGACACTAACACAAAGAAGGGGAACAAGAGAGGACGAAGGTTTCGGTGGGGTAGGCTGTTCCTCCCCCCACCCTGGATCGTTGTGATCGTTGATTAAATGTACACCATAGACGCAAATAAACGAACCCGGCGGTAAGGAAGCGAGTCACGTCAAGATTCACTTGAAGTTATAATGAATTCACTTGAAGTTAAAAAGTTCTAGATGATCTTCTCCGAAAGCCAGTCTGAGTAAGACATTTTTCTCCGGTACGTCGTACACAGGTAGAACCGTTTACCCTCGTCTGCGTTGCATATCACTGAGTTTTTCCAGGAGGACCATCATCTGTTAGCAAATTTCGCAGAAATGTTTCTTCTCCTTGAAGTGTATGAGAACAGTGCATTTTTCTGTCACGGTGAATAGGAGATTTTACAAGACTTCTTTTGAATAACATGGATAGTTTCAATCCCACCCAGACCTTTGCACCGTTCCGGGGGTACAGAAGTTTGCAATAACCCCTCTGGACACCTACTGATTTTGATATATGAGAATGTTAGATGATTGTACGGTATATGAAAATGCATAGAGTTGAATAGTTTCTTTGTTATAATTTGTCATAAACTGTTATAATCAAGGTGTTGTAGATGTGAGTTTGAGGTAACTAGTTGTAATAAGTTTCTAAATACACGGAAACATTTTGGCCTCGCTTTGAATCGAGCCCGCCTATTAAATCAACTATATGAGCTAATTGTCATTCATTCTGATTTGTACGCCGTACATCGAATGCTGCTGGTTTATCTAGGAAAGTCATTCAGTACATGCCTGTCAGAAGGAAGACTAGTTAACACAAGGCATGATGTTCACATCACTCCAGTACCTAAGAAAGAAAAGGGTAAGTTTCGGCCTATTGCCTCATCTTCAGTATTAATTAAGACTTTTGAGCGTATTATTATAAAGCACCTATCCTCTGATCTCGATTTTCGTGATTGCAATCAGTTTGCTTATTTTAATCGTCGCTCTAGTTTAGATGCGGTTGCTTATCTTATACATTGTGTTTCATCCACTATAGACCAAAAACTTAAAATTGCTCACGTTTGTCTCTTAGACCACACAAACGCGTTTAACTCTGTCGACAGAAACATCCTGTTAACACTGTTACAGCAACATAATCTCCCACCACATCTTTTGAATTAGATGCACAACTATTTTACCGACCGACGCCAATTCACTTATCTCAATGGTATTAGGTCTGTACTTGTAAACCAGGGTGTAATGCAGGGTAAAATTTTATCCCCTTTTCTGTTTTATTTTCATATCCAAAACTTATTAGTCACCGCAAATATTTTCACATTTAAATATGCCGATGACATAGTAGTTGGTGGTGCATCTCACAACAACAACCCTTCAAGTAACCCCCTTCAATCAGCCACAAGCTCCATTTCTGAATGGTCCGATGGTGCTCACCTTTCTTTAAATCCCAATAAATGCATTGAAGTTTTGTTTTCCATTGACCGTAGGCCATCAACTCTTTCTGGATTATCTGTTCCCAATAACTTAAAATTTGAAAGGTTGAGACACTTCAGATATCTTGAATGTTTCGTGTCTGCTGAATTCAAACGGTCCTATCACGTACAAACATTTCTTAAAGTCAGAAGGTTAACCTTTTATACTTCACGCATTCGGCATCTGAGGGTGCCGTTGTACATCATCCCCAAATTTATTTTCTCACGCGTTGATGCCATTGGATCTACTGCTCTCCCGTTATCCTTCCCGGTCTTCTGTCTAGGGATTTCATATTAATTAGACGCTGTCTGAAAGCATCTCTAGATATGGAGCTGCATCTTATGAGGAGCTGGTTGATTCCATTTTCAACCAACACCTGAATGGGTGTGACCGTCTATGTGACTCCATCTTGTCCAATGCATTACATTACTTACACATAGCCCTATCTAGTTCCATTTCATCTTCTGTCACCCGCAATAAAGTTAAACCTTTATATACCCGAGCCACTGCTTTCCACAACCCCGTTGTACCTTACCTTTCACGTTTGTTGGTTTCTAGGGAGTGAATACCAAACGAACTTATACATAATCCAATGTTAATTTTCGCTTTGAAATTTTCTTCATTTTTTTACGCGTTCTCGGTGTCCTATTCATTAGCATCTCAGGTACTATTTGTCATATTTTGAAGCGCATTTTTAAATAGCATGTATGCCAAAGCAAAAGCGATAACATTCTTTTCACTGAAAATTCTGTCCACCTTAGATGAATAAAGTGCGATGTTGACTTGACTTGACTGAGTAATAAACGGAAGAAAGAAGGAATGGATATTAAACTTACAGTTTCTAGATGCTATTACAATCGGATACGTGATGAATAGCTCACCAGTTCCGTCACAAGTGAACATATTTCTGAGACTATAGATTGAACGAGCTGAAAATAAACTGGAATGGGACATTTGCACAATAATGTTCCTTTTACACAGTCAAGTCAATTAAATTGTGAACACCTGCGGTAATGTTTATCACTATTAGAGATGTCAGCAATATAGATCATGTGGTTCATATTATACGAGAGAAAAATCATGTTGTTTTATATGAATTCAGTTGAAGTGTACCATTTACAGACTTCTTATTAACGGTTGGTGTGAACAATTAATCTGAGTGGCTTTTCTATCATTTGGATTATTTTTAAACATCTTTAATCGAAAGTATCGATCTTCCAAAGAAAACCTAACTTGTACATTCCCTTTCTTCTGATTTCCTGCTCAGCCTATAAAGTTGCACGCGATTGGAACAAATACACTTATTGGTACACAGTCAGACAGTCTCAATCGATTATAGTAGGTCCGAATGTGCCTAGTTTGTTATATAAAACCAACCCGCTGTTTTCCCACTTTTCAATGACGCAAAATGTCCGGGAGCCAGTTCAGTCTGTGTGAATTCCCATTCCCGCTCATCCCCCAATTTTGTGAACTGGTGGAATCAGTCCCCTTTGTTGTTGTTGTTGATGCACACACACACACACACACACACACACACACACACATGCACCAATTGCCTCGAGTGCGTTGCGGAATCGATAAGCGGTTGGCAACTTTTTGCCTAAACGCGCCTTTGCATCCATCCTAAAGATTGGCACACACAGACCGAACAAAACTGTGTTGTATACGTTTCTTGTTTATTTCCTTTATTTTTTCTTCTCTTCTGCTACTTGCACCACATTTTCACATGCTCATACACATGAATACAGACCCATTTGGGGGCCAGTCTCGGGTTGTTACTCGTCTAGGTGCACTTGTATGTGCATGTATGTGTGTGTGCGTGAGCGATTGTTTAAATTGTCATCTGTGCCACCCACACCGGAAGTGTGGGCTCGCCAAGCTTTCAGATTGAATCGGATAGGGTTTGATCCGCATACATGCTTGGGCCAACTTTATGGGAATGCAGTCCATTGATTTCATTCCTTCAAATGACTATTAAGGGAGTTTTTTCAAAGTTCAGATAAAATGATCACTTCTGATCAAGTCACTACTAAATTAGATTTATCAGTTTGCTTAAATATGAAAAATACAATTTGATCGAAATTGTTCTTACTATCGAGTAAATTATTATTCTATTAAAACTACTTGCTGTCAAAAACGTAAAAGGTTTGACGTCAAAATACCTATTGGAGTTAATGCAAGCTATAAATAGCAATGCAATTAGCTGGTTTCTCGGTCGGCGTACACACAAACTAGTTGCAAAGTGTCCTAAATTTTTCAATTTGCTATTTTTAATAATCAACTTATTCAACATATCTACCGATTTGTTCCCTTGCGTATATTCAATTCAAAGGAAACTGTACTCCAGTTGTGAAAAGATCACTAAAACGAATGGGACGTGCACTCATATGTGGATACCGCCTTCACATATCTACAGAGTACGCAGGGGATAGCTTTGGCTTACTCCTTAAGTTACTTTTTACTTTAATACTTTCGTGTTTTAGATACGTTTCCTACTGACTTTAGGCCTCCCTGCAGACGTACGCTCGGTCGTACCACTCTCCGTTACACTGCGTAGAGCAACTTGCGACACAAGACTTTACTCTTTATTCAGGTTACAACCTCATATGTCATAACGAATAGAGAATTTGATTGCAACGTTCAATAATAGGAAGGAAATGATCTCAACTCACTTGAGTGTGTATGTGTATGCATACGTTTACTATGATGAATCCATACAGTCGGCCAAAGGGATCGAAAATACCACGGCAATCACTTACGCTTTTTCATCGTTTGGACAAGGATTAGTGTACTTCTATTCATGCATCGTTAACTTCAATAGATTATACGTTACCGGGTAATTCACAGGTCAGGCCTATAGAGTTTCGATTTCATCCTGGATCAACAAATATCTCGTGGAATGTTTCTTCAGATTTTCGTATGACGATGATGGCTAAGTGAAATCTCATAATATCCAGTTGGATGAGTTAGCGAAATGTGCGAAGTTATTTATATATTTTCTGAACTATCCACCAACATCTTTTTTAGCAAAGAAACGTTTACATTGTGAGATGCGATATTTGCGGGGTTCTCCAACAATTACTGGAAACAGTAATTGCAAATAAAACAATAAAACTAATAATAAACCTTTGCCCGGGCAAAAAGTAACTTTTATCGATTTATACTATTTGTAGAGGTATGATATTAACGTAATTGGTCTGTAATGATGAAAATAATAATCGAGGAGCATGGTATAGGCCTAGCACTCAAGTGGAGATGGCTAGGTTGAACTTCCGTTTTTGTTTTCCACCTGCACCAGTAACCTGTCCGCGAGTTCTCCAGTCCAATTATTTAAAACGCTGATGGCGTAGTCCTTTGCCAAGCCTGAGGACCTTCTAACTTTCTCGTATAATCTATCACATATCCACGAATTTTCCGTTCATTCTGGACTGTCTTTTAATTTATTCAAATGCTTTGAATTCACCTTCTCTCTCTCGGTTTATTTATCCCTGTGACCCCTCGATCATAAAAACAGATCCCCTAACTAGAGTAGATTCCGTGAAGTATTAAGGAGTTACAGTTGACAAACTTAAGGTGGAAATCCCATATTTGCAACTCTTTACAGAAACGTCGTAGATTATCTTTGAAACTGCGGAGACTTAGATATTTCAAAGCGAAACAAAAAATTATTTCACTTTTTGTTTATCAATGTTTTTTCTATCTTCTTTATTGTTCTCCGGTGGGCTTTGCTGGTCTATTCAAGAAAGACTTCAAAATTCTACTTCGAGTATTGTCGATCATCAGTCGTGAGTCTTTTATACCCATTGTTGATCTACCTAAAAAACTATGTGAAATTCACTTGTCCGCATGAGAAACATTTGCACAGAAAATCCTCTTTGACTACACTCATCCTTTACATGACGATTTATCCACATGCTGCTCTCATCTACGCGTTATACATATCGATTATTACAATTTCGTATTAACCTCTACAGAAATCTCCCAGTTCCCTATCGCACCAGAATCCTTGTAAACCGACATAGCGTTTCTTCTGAATTTCTCAACAACCTTGGAGGTTGGATGTTTGGGTCATATTATTTCCTTCTTTTTATGAGGTGCGTAATTTTTGACTGAAATGCGGACATGTGTGCACGCAAAAGTTCATGGGGATACAAATAAAAATGGAATTCAAGGGGCTAATGCAGCGGAATGGATGATAAGAGCGACTTATTTCAGACGATTTCTACGTGTCGTGGAATCTACAAGATTATCGGACTGGTAGAGGGTGATGTTCAAAAAGAAAGCAGCTGGCTGTATGTAGTTACCATAGGCATGACTTCCGCTCTTTCCAGCTAACCGTGTGTGATCAATTTTCTATTCCGTTTCAGTATTAATGTAAATCGGTAAAACAACTGTAAGTTAGAAACAGCTCATCAGTATATCGATCCTATGGACCGATACCTGTGTTATTTACAAACTGACGAACTGGTGAAACGAGTGGCTTTGGCAAGTGACTGATCTGCGCTTGTTCGGGTTCAATGAACATGTAACAACACAGTTTTGTGTTGCTAAGCATTGATAGTGTACTTTCTTGTTTGCTATAGACCCGTAACGTTTCGTTCCCAAGAATCACTTTAGAAAACAACCAGAGGGACTAGATATAATTTAGGGAGGATAATCTTCGGTGATACCGTTTTGCTCATACTACTGAAACTATATACTTACGGGTTCGATGCAGTTGTTGAGGAAGTTTTAATGTACTATATATATAATTTTGTTAACTGCAATGGACTCCTTTTATTGGACGTTGTACACGTAATTTACTCTCAGCTGATCCTATTGGTGTCCATCCGATGCCCGTTTCGGTTGATAAAGCTTACCCGTTTGCTGAGGATATGATAACTACGGAATAAATGCAGCTTATCTGTGTGCATTGTATGCCTATATAGTTTTGAGGAGTAGCGGAAAACACCAGTAGTGAGGTGGTACCTTACGTTTGTAAAAGAACAAACTATTCTCTTTTGACTTCACGCGTAGTATGACAGAAAAAACATTATATGAACTAACATCTATTCCCAGTTTCACAATTAGGGTTTGCAGAAGACAGTGAGTGACTAATTATTTTCAGTCTCCTTAATCACTAGGTAAACCCCGGGGAATCGCGGTAAAATATGCATATTGATTTTTTGATAAAGTAAATTAAACACAAAGGACTCCGTTAAATAAATCTTATTCATTGCTTTATGATCAAAACACCATTCTTCAAACCTGTTTTCTCCTTTGAGGAACTCAACAATAGTGCATACAATTTGGGGTGGGTGGCTGGAACTCGAGTCTTATTAGATACGCTTTTTTAAATCAACTGATAATAAATTAAGTTCATGTGTTCAGTAATTAAATATTTTTTCTTGTTCAATATTTGCACCTTCACCGACATCATGGTTTGAGTGATTTCATGGGAGAACAGTGCATCAGAAAACATGTGAGGAATTTTTCTATCCCCCCACCCGCGCAAGGAGTGGTGATCACATCGAAACAACGTTATTCAGACCCCGGTGAGTGTGAATTCGCATGAACTGTGAGAGTGAATGTAGAAGTAAATTTGTAATTCACGCTGCTTTCAGTAATAAAAAAGAAACAAACAAAGGATGCAAGTAAATGGGGATATCTATTTTATTACTCAACAACTGTAACGTTCTAGCGGGCTACAACACATTCTCATCAATCGAATTGAGCAAATATCATGACCCCGTGTTGTGAGATACTACTCGCTTGTGAGTAGTATGTAACATTGTTGGTGATTTATTTCAACGATCAAAAATCAACAAGATCACCGAGGGCAGTTTGCCAGGTCTCAAAGAATAAGTATCTAGAGCTACATTAATTACTCGTTAAGCCGCCGGGAACTGCGATGGTATGTTTCTGGTGAGATTTTCTGTGTTATGTATACCAAATTACGGATGTCTCATCCTCAATAAGCGATTGTTATCCACGAAGAGCACTATCTTATGAAATTGTAGCAACTGAAAGTATGGTTCACTGTGGTGGAAGGTAGTAGTATAGAACCATTAAGTAATTCTTTTTCCTAACTTTATGTAGGATCCTCAAATGATGTTGCAATCGAAATCTCGTTACTTGGGCCTCGAGAAAAAATGTATTCTTGAAATTATTCCCGATTGAGTAGTCACGAGAACATAAGTAAGCAAAGAAGCTCGTTTTCGGTCCTACATCAACTGGCTAATACAGCACAATTCATAGTAGATTAAACAGACGACGAGGGAAGACATTTATCTGGGAAGGAAATCAGAGTTTAAAAAGAGATGATGGCCTTGTGATGATTGGTGTTAGGGAGTGTTTATGTATGGAAAGTGGAAGACAGAGGATGGATGTGAATGGGTGAATGAGTGAGAGTTCCTGGACGGAGGTTACGCCACCAGACTGTTATTGGATGACCAGTGTTCTTACAAACTGTTTCCAGGAGCACGAGGGGGGGGGGGGAATTGTGGAGATGGATGGCAATCGCCTCGGCTGTTGACAAAATTCTGAACTTGACGTCTTTGGATAATCTACCCTTGGCCGTATAGAGAGGACGGAAAACCTCAAGCACATTGACTGCGTGGTTAGACTCAGTCAAATGGTTCGCAATTACCATCACCCCGGTCCTTGTCAATCCCTGATTCAACCAAGTGGGGTGATGCTCCCTGATGTGGTCAGATAGACATCTCACCTTTCGACCCACATAACTTGCTCCACAGGAACAGGTGAATCAATAAACACAAAATAAGGTCGCATCCGGGGGTAATCTATCTTTAAATCGTAAAATAGTCCCCTAGACAATGTAGAAAACGGTATTCGCGAAGAAATTTCTCTTCGATATATCGCATCAGGCGTTTGCATATATACGGTGATCATAATACAGATGTCTGATTGGCCAATTAGAGCTCAGTTAGTAACGATGTCCGTTTGATCTTTGTGCTCTCACCCCCACCCACGACTATCTAATTAGCCTTGTCATATTCTTTTGATCTGTTTGCTCGCTGCTGTCATCGTTACTAACTGCTCTCTAATCGGCCAATCAGACATCTGTATTGTGATCACCTTATATGTAAACGCCTGATACGATATATCGAAAAGAAATTTCTTCGCGAATACCGTTTTCTACATAATCTATCTTTAGTCTGCATAAAGAAGGCTAGTTTGAACGTGCATTATAATGCGGGCTTCAGCCGAAAAGTAGGTGAATTTGATGAAAAATTTAATTCGTCTACTCACTATTTTTGCGGTCGTTTTTCCCCTGATTGGTGTGGAGAGATAGACACATTTTCTGTGTTACAGAATGCCTTGGATGGATATGATGTCGTGCTTTTATGGATGAATGACTCTAAAAAACATTTCATGTTCTTCCCAGTTCAAACGTGACAGAGTCCGACAAACAAAGTTTCTTAACTCTATTGGTTAGGCAGCGAATCAAATTTTTTTCTTCTTTCACAATGGGAAGAAGCTATGGTAGTGTGTGTACTGTCCCATCCGTGTTTTCTTATGGTGGATGCTCCTACGAATGGGGCCATCTAATTGTCGAGACAATAACACGTCTAGAAATGCGAGACCGTTTATGGATTCCTTTTCCAGCGTTAAATCTATTTTCGGATGAGCATCATTGAATTTATCCCATAAAATATCAGCATGCTTATCAGGATCGTATACACATATGATGGCATTCAAATATCATTTGTAGAAGGGGGATTGTTTGTTGGATTTTGAGAACACTCCGTTTTCTAATTTGGCCTTGAAAATGTCTGCTAATAGTGGTCCCAATAGCTATTCTATCTTTCTGTCTATAAGTTGTACCATTAAACTGAAAGTGAATGTTAAATATACATAGATAAAAAAGTCTCTTGAGCTCAACTATGGGTAGTTCAACAGAAGTTCCCGAATTTTCTATATAATTGGCGATGAATTCAGTCTCTTGGAGTGGCACATTGGTAATAATGAGGTAACATCCAGCGAGTTGATTGGTGCAATGTCATCGATAAAATCAAAGAGTCTCGTTGACTGAACTTGGCGATGTCCCTTCTAACTGGCTCGAAAAAGAGCTTGCTTGCTAACTTGTGCTCTCAAAACTGTGCTTCATTATTTTCACTATGCCATATTTTTGGCATGCGATGCAAATCGGACACCATGACAAAACACACACTACAGACTTGTCTAGTCGTTTGTAAATTAGATATAAACAGCATCACTTATTGATCTGATACGGTTTGGTAGCGCCCAACAACATCCGTTTTGAACTGATCGTTTTTATAGCGTTTTCCTACCGATCGGAGGCAATGATCAAGTCAAGGCGGTGGTGGCCAAGTGGTTAGGTCACCAACAAGTCACCTGGGTGTCCCGGGTTCAAACCACTTCACCGCTGCCCGTCTTCCCTATATCTGTATTTTCCTCAGGCAGCCTTTGCATGGCCGCAGCCCACTTCCTGAAAGTTGACTGTACATTTGTACATTCAATAAATAGAAAAAGGAAGCAAAAATACATTTTTAACATCTTTTACTACCGCCACCAACGCCGTCTATCTTACCTATTTCTCTATATTCTCAGGCAATCTTTGAATGAAAGCAACCCTGGAACTGGAAATGCACTTCATCATGAAATATTAGAAGAAGATCAAAGATTACATTATTAAATTAGCTTTTTCTGCAAAAAGCTAACGTCTGACTGTCACAAATCACATCATTTTACTGAACTTATATCTGTAAAAATATGTTAGAATGTAATATAAAAAAATCAGATGATATTTCAACGGAACCAGTTTCAGCATAACCGGAGGCGGGAAGTAAGTTAAACTGAATCAATCTTACTTATTTGATGTCACTGGTGTCTATACCGTTGAATTCGCCATTCTCCAGTCAAGGTTACTTCTGTTTGGTTTCATTCATTCCTCTTAATGAATTAATACCAATAAAGAAAACAGGTTTTGGCTGTCAGCAAAGATTTATCAAAATTATCCCTTATGGTAATTTTTACACTCAACAAGGATCAATGTTTACTTGACAACTGATAACCGAATTATTTTGATATGCATTTAACAAAAAAATAGGCCCTATTCATTTTCATTGTTTTCCTCTCCCTATAAAATTAAACACTAATATTTTGTTGCATGGAGAGTTGTCAAAAAAGTATGCTGGAATACACTCTACTATAGTCCATAGTCAATTTGGAAAAAAATAACCGGAGGATGACAGTTAGGAAAGGCGCTACTTGACTTTGACTTAGCTTCAGTTTACTTCAGTTTGTACAATCATTAGCCATGCACTTTCGTGCGGCGATTCTGGCTGTTGTTTCTTGACTGCCCATTTGAATGGAGGAGTAAGGGGAAGTTTGCAATTTTGAAATCAGTGTCAGAGTAAAAAAAGAGAATTCATCAAGACTATGTTTGCAAGAACATGTAGTATATGCATTAGCATTGCTTTTACGACACAGTCATAATGTGGTGTCTCTTAGCATCTGTTACGCCCATCCTGATGTCTTCATCCAGGAAGTCTAAAAGGACCTACGTGACCAAGTTTTCCGGTCAGGGTTTTCATTCCCTCATGACAGGTTTCAGTTTGACCACCCTTTACTTTTTTCACCCATCACCTGCAACAGCAAATAACGCGCGCTGTGGCAATCTATTTGGTGACATGGATAACATGCCCCAACCAATGGAATACATAGAGGTCGACCACTTGACTCCGGCTGGCGACTACGATTACCACAAGCTGTGCTCCCAACCTCAGTATTGGTTGTCCGGTGTAGACAGTGGCGTTCAGAAACCGACGGTCTATCTTTCTCTTGCTTTCATAACGGCCAGGTCTCTGCGCCCTGTATTAGAACTGGCCGGACTGCAGCAGTAAATACGTGACCCTTCACAGTTAATCGGATATCGCGACGGGGCCAAAGATGTCTCAAGTCGGGCAGCACCAATCTAGCCTTCTATATGCGTGCCGGTACTTTATACATGATACGTCTGCCGGGTGAGATATAACTGCTCAGACAGCAAAATTTGTCCACATGCCCTATTACTTCCCCAGTTATTGAGATTTAGAGCTAGACCAATCCAGTCTTGTAAGAACCTTTTTCAGTTTGAAGTTGCAAATCTTTGTGGGGACTGTATAAATGATGTGTAAAAATCAAGATTAAATGAAAAGAAGCCATGGACGCCCAACATGATATTACATAAATATGCTACATTTGAAAAGACAGACGTGTTTAGCTAAAGCCGCATTCTGTGTGGTAGACCTAACATGGTTCTATGGTGTAACGTAACAATGGAATTTAGCACATCCGAATCACGTGTAAACCGCAAGGTTGATTAGAGAAAAAATGTACTAGGAGTATGTGAGAGGGTTAAGTGAGTGACCATGGCTTGCTGATAAAGCGTGATTGGGAGCAAAATGTCAGGAAGACTATTAATAGCTCGACGTGATGGGGCATCTTGGTATAAAGCGACATCGTCAGGATATTGGATGATAGAGCACTCAGTGCTTGAGATAATACAACTCACGTAGAGGGAAATAAACAAAAATGAGAATAAACACCATAAATCTTGATTTATTTCTTCGCAGGAAGTTGGTGCCTTTCGTTTTGAAACATGACAACACAGAAAGATACTGAGTTTAGGGTGTGTGATTTGTAAATGAGCAACAGATGGTTATGCCAAACATTGATGAAGGATAAAACATGAGGGAGAATGACAGGATCGATGAGCGTGAGTTAATCTACCGTGAAAGGAATGAGATGATATTGCTTAGAAAAGACTGGGTTATTAGTTCTTAATGACAGGATAACACTTATTGACTGCCAAAATATGGAGAATAAACAGGAGGAAGAGAAACTATTGAGCAAGGATATCACCATACCAGCTAAAGCATAAGATTACTGATTAAGAATAAGCTCTCTGCACCAGTTGTATAGATTGATTTCGGAAGCCGAGGAGACTCATATAGTATACTGTTTTCTGGCTTCAAGAGACTGACGTCATTAAAAGACAGGATTAAAGATAGGGCGAAATAAAAAAATAATTTGCTTTGTTTTTATCTACACTCAACTTCAACTATGTCAGCTTGTATTTTTAACACATCGGGACCAAATGATGTTAGGAGTGTATCGAAAAATCGATGAACCTTGTGTTATTTTATTGTGAATGTTATAGTGTTAATAACACAGCGATGTCGGTAGAGAATTATATTCGCTGACGTTTCGGTTACCGTGGGTAAACTTTCTCAAGGCAGGTTTTACAATCCGGTAACCGAAACGTCGGCGAATATAATTCTCTACCGAAATCGCTGTGTTATTAACACTGTAACATTCACAATATCAGCTTCTATCCATATGAGACGCGAATACTTTGACCTTCAAAGTAATTATCTCCTATAAGGTGTTCCGCTAAGGCCGCATTCAAACATTTTATTCCGTTCTTGTTCCGACTGGTACAATATATAACATCTATGCAATCATTGGGTTTGCCATTGATATACTAGTCAGATCTGTCAGCTGCGTAACCTGAGTAGGATTCTATATGTAGTCTTGCGCAAACAGCTTGGAGCTTGCATTTCTTTTGCTCAAAGAAGTCAATGAATGGGATGCCCCAAAGGAGTGATTCGGGACTCGCATTATAATGCAACTTGTAGCACTGCTCTGTCGAATAGAATATTGATTCCGTGGTGCTTATATTGACGGACATATAAACTGAAGCTTGTTTACAGTGATAGGACTCACATACTAATAAGCAAAGATACTTATTGATCAGACTGGGCCAATGTCCACGTGTAAATACACACATACACACAAACACTGATGTCGTGGTCAGTATTCTGATCCGCTTTGGTTCACTAAAAATCAATAATCAGACACGAAATGTAGGCCAATGTTAAGAAAACTCAAAGTAG
>UZAN01048695.1:13491-23616 GCA_900618425.1 Echinostoma caproni | reverse complement strand
CATAACAGATGGTTAGAGACACTGAGTGATGTGGTTGAGTGTCGTAAACCGTGGCGTTCTTGCATCTTCTCAATTTCTTTGCAACATTAGACCACTGAAATTCTCCATTTTCTGTTTGACTATTTTCGACATTCCTGTCTTTCTCCTAATGTTCACCCAACTGAGCAGCCAAAGGACAGCAACCAAAACCAGTGCACGATGGTGCATGGTTAATGGTTGTACAAACTGAACTGAATCAGAAAAATCCCATGTGTAACTTGTTAAAGGTTCATAAAGTGATTTAGTGATCGAAAGATAAATCGATCAATTGTTAAAGCCCGTTTAAACTATCCGTTAGTTCAATGCGAATTTACATACACACCAGGCGGATGTTCATCTACTCTCTGTTTTGTGCATCATGGACCACTAAACAGCTGTTGCGTCATTGTTGCTATTGTCTTTCATCCAGAGGACGAACGGTGAGATTTTCTTTCTTTTCTTTTTATTTTACTTCCTTTTATTTAATGCGCAAAGATACAATTTTTCAGGAAGAGGGGAACGGCCAATCAAAGGGCTGCCATACAATACACAAATGCGGATTGTACTGCATAAAAAATGAAAACAACAACATGAAATGACTTCTCCAAGCCCCCTAGATTTCTTGTGTGCCTCAAAAAGCCTCAGGATAGTCAGAGGTGGGTGTCTAGCGTTGCGGCTGGCCACCCTTCCCTTACAACTCGCGAAATACTCCCATACGATCAGGCGTCTCGAATAGTCTCTGTTGAAGAAGCCCTACTCACTGCCTTCTCGTGGCAGACGTGTTTCCCACCAAAGTGAGAGGACGAAAAGCCGATATTCGGGGCTATAACCGGGTTGGTGAACCACTGGTAGTTCACCTAGGGGATTTGGCCAGAAACTCTGATTCCAAACCAATCATAGAGAGGCGTACGAATCACACGCACCAACATCCGCCTCGGTGTGATAATGGTCACCGGCTCAATTGGGCATTGAGGTGTATCGGGCACCTTGGACGCTTGATCCCGTCCAAGGGACGTACGATCCGACGAACTGAACACCGCCCCGCTGCCTTGCGGGTCAGGCTTTGGCTAGCCGGAGGCTCCGGTTGTACATTCCTCGAGAAAATTCACCTGCCTGGGCCTGGGAAACCTGGCAGTATTCCGCCCACATGTAAATCATGTAAAGTTTCTCTTTTTTATAAAGATTATCGTACCATGATTTGTTTTTTGCGCACGGTCTGTATTCAGACGTGTGTGAAAATAAATAAAATAAAACTGGTAGTTGTTGTTTATCAAACAAATTCTGTGGCAAAGCCACTTTTATCACGTGAGGAACCAGAAAACGGCAACCAGTCTGTCGGATGATGCTTGTGTGTGTGAGAGAGAGAGAGAGAATGATCGATCGCGCGCAGAAGCTGCGAGAAATAACACTGCGCGCGTCACATGGGGCTACGAAAGAGCTACAAGGTTTACCCGCGCACAGACCGCATCAGCACTAGACGACCCGAACACCCGAAAAACGGAAATTTAGGAACAGGAACGGGATTGGAGAAATGCAAATCTCAACCCGAAATGAAATTGCGCCAGTGCGATTTAGAATCAAGTTACCGATTCCCACGCAATGGTTATAGCTAGAGAAGCTCGCTTAACAACGTGACAGTGCAATGGCACTGCAAGCAATCAAATATCCTAGCTCAGATTAGTGCGATTAGTACGATTAGTGCGATTTTGAGTAGTTTGAAGAAATAAAGACCCGAGCTAATCGAGGCGCGGACAATGTTGGTGAATAGTCAGCGGAATCTAGACAATAGCTTACATCTTGTACCGGTTTGAAGTCTGGATCGTTGAAGTGATAGACGAAACGTAGCACGCCGGGACGAACCACGCTCCGAGCGAGGATGAGCAGCGAGGCCATATAGAAAAGGTACAGCATTCCCATGGCCCAATGAATGAAAGTGAACGCCAAAGGAGCATGATGAAGCACGGCAGCCCGTTGAGTGAGGGTTGAGTTGAATAGGGACTATCGGGCGCGGAGTAAAGATAAAAACGAAGAAAAGAACTTTTAGCAAAAATATCAGCAATGCAATAGACAATCGATTCGACATGGGATACAAAGACCGCGTGAAACACTGAGGTGTGTTATGCAAATAAGAACTAAAAACAGGCAAAAGTTTAGAACCAACAGGGTGGACATCATACAAACGCTTGTTGGATGACTAAGAGACGTATCTTGTTGGTTATTGGTAAAAAGTTGATAAGATTACACAATTCAGCGAGCAGATGTTCACAAAGTTATTTCACGAGATAAACAAATATGCCAGACAAGTCAGAAGACAACCTCCGCGAAAGGAATTTCTTTCGTATACTCTCATCAGTCGCATAAGTAAAACACTGCGAATGGCCGAACACATCCCTAAGTAGGTATGTGAATCGACGACTCAGCCTGCACCAGAGATTTTGACTGCACTATGCAGATCGACCTCAGTCATCGCAAGCCACTTAGTTGAAAGCGGTCAAAAGGTAGACCCTGTGAACGGTTTCTGGGTTTTGTTGCGTCATCGCGGCAAAGGATACTCGAGTAATTACACACTTCCGCATTACACATTACAACTATGGAAACAGATGAGATGCTGTCCTTAACCTCTGACGAGTGTGTATCATAAGTAGATGAACTTTGGACATCCTTCATATCGACAAAGGGAAATCTTTAATCCATGGATATCTTCCACATGCATAAATTCCAAATCAAACAGCATAACTGGTCGCACTCTTGCACAAGATATATCAATATACATTATGGGCTTGCGAACATGCATGGTGCCAAAGCAACAAGAATAGCAGAGAAAGAAGGGTTTAGGATACAAGACAGAGGGCCAAACAATTTAGTGGATAACAAGAATAATTTGTTTGTTTCACCAAATAATTTTGGATATTTTTGTGTTGGTTCAATGATTTTCTTTATGGGGCACGGGAATTCAACAGGAAGACCGTACAGCATTCACACCACTGACTTCTGTTCTGGGCCGTATTTCTCAGCGTCTCTAACCAACGAAAATTTTCATCACTTGGCCCCAACCTCGAAGGAGAGCTGCACTAATCGAAGTCAGAGCTAAAGCTATTTCTTTACACCCCAGGTGTACCGCCGCGGTGCTTCTTCCAGCCTTGCCCAGCACATGCAAAACAGTGCAAAGGACAGTGGAGGCTGTGCAGAGCCATTAATTCCCTTAGAGAACGACTATCCGCATCCAACACAAGAAGGGGAACCTTGTCATTGTTCACCCAATGTTTTTACTAGACATGGACAATAATTTGGATATCGGTGATCGAGTACAGAAATTCGATCAGCACTCACTGCGGAGCGGCCAGGTCTTGCAATCGTAGGACAACACTATGAACCACGGCAATGTACACCCTTCCCTTAAGGGACAGTCAGACGTTATAGTGGTGTCACAGGTGCCGCAGATTGGCGAAAATGCTATTCGTGACGTGATCTCCCTACCTCCTCCCCCACCCCACTCCGACACCAAACTCACAAGTCCATAAAGGTCCTAATCACCACTTCCAGATGATCACTATCACAAAGGCTTCCCTGAAACAGAATAATTGCGTTTGTTGCACAGTGCACTGAGCAGAACGACTACGGTCCCACGAGTACAGCGATTACCCGAGAAAATCATATTGCGATCTGAAGAAGTAAACTGAAGAAGCTTTCATCGGTTTGAAAACAGGTATGAGAATCGATCTTCTTGGGTAATGCACACCTTTGTTGTCTTCATTACCGGAATAATCAAAATTTAAATTTGATGCAGCCCGATAAGTGAATGAATGAAGGTAGCCCAATCCGCTTCCAATAAACCAAGCGGTCAACATGCTCCCGCAAGTATCTTCATTTAAAACCTCTACTGGTTCTTCAGCTGCACGCTATCAGAAGGAAAAAACTGTTTAGCTCGACTCAGTCTACTCCAAAGCGAAGAATTGTCCCAAAAAAAAGAGGGTGCAACAAGCAAGGTGTAAAGAAAAAAGAAACTCACCAGAGTGCATGTGTCAATCCACAGACCACATAGCACGGGAAATATGCCCAATTCGAGCAGCGAAACCAATGCAACTTTGATGTACACATAGCACAAACCGGTCCAATAACACGCGCTAGAGAGAAGGCACGGTGTGAGTGACGGGAACGGCAGACAAAGAAAAAATGAAACCAGAATCAACACCACATGGCGAACAGAAAAAAAGTTATCGGTACCTAGTCTTCACACGTTTCAAAATTAATAACCCACTGACACCAGAACAGGGAATTCTTACGTTAGCCTAGGGAAAGTATGCCTGACAAGAGATATTGGACAGTTACGGCTTTGTGGTACGATACCTCAGGAATGATAGAGGAGCGACACGGACATGATGCCTGGAAGATAATCATCAACTTCAACGACTATGGCGAAGTCTATCTATGTTTAAATGTGAAGTCAAAAGGTACTTTACATCCATATATATATATATACCATGTACGTCTGCATCTATGCACCGAGCACAACACATACAGGTGGGGTCTCTGAGAAAAGCCCCGTTACAGCAGCAGTCAGCCAACAGTGAATCGTGACGGCGCCTTAACAAAATAACACCAAGCCGGTTCCCTCGAGAATGGCGACTGAATACAGAAGTATTCCAGTTAACCGACATGCGGATAAACGCATACAGGTATTAAAAAACACCAATTCCAATTTGGTATCAGGAAATATCGCTCTGAATAAGAAAATCATCACTTGGAATTGAGAACGAAAAGCTGTGGATAGATCAGTTCAGTGGACTCTAATGGTCAATTGATTGCACGTTTTTCTACCCCCTGACTGATTGACGGACCACCAGTCTTCCCACGCACGTTCAGTGTGTTGAATTGAGGCAGACTTTAATCTTTCGAGATCGCTAACGGACGTCGATTTGGTGAAGCCGCGAGATTTGCGTGAGACAGGCAAGCTGACCGCAAGTCGATGAACACAAATAAAGACAATGTTTACTACGAGCTACAGCTAAGTCGCAGATGGTCGTGGTTGTTCAGCAACTGACGATACCTTAATCACTAAAGGTTACCATAGTGGGGACGACTTTAGTGTTTACAGTGTACTCCGGGCGATCTTCATCAGAACAACAGTTTACGCAATGGGAGGTGGGTTGTAGAAAACGGAAAACGTTACTTGTAAATGTAAGATACGGCAGATTTAGTGACATTTGGTGAACAAGGGAATCGATAGGACCCCAACTGGCATGCATTGCTGACGAGCCACAAATGGGACAAAATAACTCTTTGTCGGTTATCACAAATTTCTGTCGCATCTATTTCGTATACGCTTTCAAAAGTAGGTGAACAGTGTAACTATGTGCTTAGGATCAACCAAGAAGTTCCTTTTCAATATTCTATTCACTCTTATCGAAAAAGATAGCATATCAAAACAGCTTACAAGCCCTTCTCATCCTAGGCATCCTTGTAACACTCGTTTGATAAATATCTCAAAGAGAATGCCACAAATGTTATGTGTAGGGGACAATAAAAAACGGGGGAAGTTGTGTGCGCGCACCAAAGTTCGGTCCACCGAAATGAAAACAGTAGTATCATGTGATCAGCATGAGTTCAGTTCAGTTTGTACAACCATTAACCATGCACTATCGTGCGCCGGTTTTGGTTGCCCATTTGGATGAACAGTAGGAGGAAAACAGGAAGGTTGAAAGTGGACTCAAACAGAAAACGGAGAATTTCAGTGGTCTAATGTTGCAAAGAAATTGAGAAGATGCAAGAACGCCACGGTTTACGACACTCAACCACATCACTCAGTGTCTCTAACCATCTGTTATGATCATCCCGAGGTCTGGTTGCACACGATGACGAAGCATTTCAATGTGTATCAGACTCTGAATTTATCTATACACACATGATTAAAAGTAGACTTGACTAGACCTCAATGGCATGATTGAAAAGTATCACTTATTGGCCTTCGCCTTGAGTCCATACAGGTCTAACCGGTCGATGATGCGCGTAAAAAGTACGGTTGCAATTTGAGAAGCATTTTCCGTTACACCCAAGTTCATTAAAAGGAAGATGGAGCGAACTCAGTAGCCAAAAATACCACGGTTGGGTGGCGAAGTATGTTGGAATGGCACGGCAACAGCAAAACTGTCTGGAAGACAGTTCCAGAAGTTCCGGTTGCTATACTACAATGTATATATATATATAATATTAGATGAGCTTGCAAATAGAAAAGACTAGTCATGAATTCTACTGAGAAATAAACTGGAGTTTAACGTTTGGCGAATGTCTGTTCGACTGAATGAGCGGAAAACCTTGCATGAAGGTGAAGTCCGAAAGGCGTGGTTAATCGACGTTAACAATGACAGTACACAACGCTACGCCCAAGGTAGTATGGAAAATGTAAATCCGACATTTATCCACAGAGCAGTTCTCTCTTTCGTGATGAGAAATTACAGCAATAAAAAACAACAAAATCGTCAGGTTTAAGAATTAGATCCCCACTAGTATTACTAAACTAGGGGTTCTTAACACAAAGCATCATGTGATGACCCGTTTATCGGTGAACAAAGAACGAGAGGGAGGTTGAAACCGACATAATGTCACAGACTTCCCTAGATAAAAAGCATCGGAACTACAGGAGGCATTTAATAAGATTAGAGGGGTAGGTAAAGAGTTAGCTACCATTTAGGTCAGTGCATGTGTTCTACTAATGGACATGTGTCTGAAACTGGACGGAGGCAATCTAGCAGTGAAGTCAAGGATGAATATGGAGGCACATGTGGAAGAATTTCCCCACAGTTCTAACAAAGCATTTGTGGATCTGGTAGTGTGTTTAACGAAAGAAAAGGATCCGGTGGGAGATGAAACGAAGCCGGCGGGAGGGAGAGATATAGGACATATAAATAGTACTTACTTTGGCATACCCATCAATCGAAAAATGGAATGAAAGAAGACAAGCGCACCGGCGAATATCAGATAGCCAATGATCCCGATACTCAAACCCTCCATATGAGTAATGGCAACCTGAAACAGAATTAGAATTAGACTGGTGGCGAAAATCCGAGGCAGATGGAAAAAAACAATGAGAAAGTTCTACACGACACTTGATTCACCATTCTGAACTAGCGGTGATTGAAGTAAACAGTTCGTCTCACTAAAGCACCAAATAACCTATGTGTAAGTAACTACATACAAAACTCACATTGCATAAGAAATTACATGCCCTAACTTGCAGCCAACAATGATGCAGGAACATCAGTAAGTCAACAGCGCTTACTTGGAAGGGCAGAGCTGTGCTACTGAGCGCGTCTCCAGATCGAGGATAGGATAAGGGCTGCCAATTCGCGATAAACCGTGAATAAGGCGTGTCTAGGCTCACTGAATAAGAGATCGCGAGCGAACAGCGGCGGTGCTCCGGAATGTGGTGGATTTACCTCTGGACAGGGATTCTCTGCACAAAATAACACGTGTATTTCTTGACAGCGCTGAGACGTGATGGTAGCAGCTCGCCAGAGAATATGGTCATTTCCATCCTTGTCGCGCTCCAGCTACCAGAAAATTTCCCCAGAGGCGAACAACAAACCACTTGGTGGCCGGCTCACTTGGAACAACGTTTGCCATGATGTTCACGCTTCGTTGCGCAAAGGCTAGAATGCACTCTCAAATAAGGTCTACTCCAGGTGACCGAACAGTACAACATACCACAACGCATGAAATGATCATTTGTACTCAAAAACAGTCTACACCGTACACATCTCACTACCTGTACCCACCATTTCGCTCCCATCCCTACAACTCACATTCAATGATATCGGGAATCTCAAACGATGGCACTAACAGTAGTGCCTCAGATGGAAATTCCATCCTTATTCTCTCGCATCCCGCCTCGACAAGCGTCGAAGTTTCATCGAATTCTTCTCTCATTTGAAGTTCTTCCTCGTCCTCAATGCACTTTTCAAGTAGCCACATTTACGGTACATTTTGTGACGCAGCTTTCGTCTGCTCTTTTATCCCAATGGACAACCTAAAGCCACCGCACAAATGTGCATGAAAAAACTGAAACTGAACTGAAATAGAGACCGTGAGGCCTGGTAGTCTCGACGTGCATCGGACGTAAAACAAGCTGCTATCATCGGAAATTCCCGTTTCATCCTGCTTCGTCTTATCAGGGTCACCGGCGGGAAAGCTTTCGGTGTGGGTGAAACGACCTGTTGATAATTGATGGTTCCCCTATTCACAATCAACAGTGACGTTTCGCACGCTGGCCAGAACACGGTTTAGCAGGTCACCCGCGTCAGCTTCTCCCACAACTATTCCGGTACACGTACCATGGTTTGTCTTGACATACCCACCTGAAACGGAGATCCAAGCGCCTGGACATGACAGAATGCCGGACTTCGATGGTCTCCCCATAGCTCTATTCAAAGATGCTGGAATGAAGCTTGTTAGAGGACTGCAGGATTTGGCCCCCGAAGTTTGGCGCACTGAGCCCTTCTAGTGGGGAATAGACTGCTTTTGCCATCTTTCAAAAGAGCACACAAAGTGTTTGCGCGAACCACGGGGGATAAGCCTGATCCCATTTGCGTTAAAGCTGCTAGCGTAAGTCATTCGTCGTCTATATCTTGTACAACATACAGTACAGCTTTGGCTTCGGTTGGTGCAGTCTGCCTTCCAGATCGGGACCCAAAGGATGATCATGGCCTAGGGCTGGAGACACTTGGAGATGTAGCTCAGAATAGCGATCAGTGGCGCGCTCGATCTACGATTTATTTTTGGAAACCCCGTTCATCATAATAGACAAGGGTAAACCTAACAGAAAATCACTCAAACGTTCTTCTGTCCTCCGTTATTCGTTTTCCCTATTTTCATTTTACTTATCTGCGCCTAACTCCTATCATTCATATCATCATTGTTGTTATGTTGGCACCATGCTTGTCCCCAAATATGTGAGTTTTTACCAACCTCACAATGGCAAAATAATTTTGTTGCATATAACAACCCGATAGACATTAGAATGAACAAATTGATTATATGACAAATGAAAATAGCAGCCATGACCAATAAGGTCAGTCACACGCATGAAAGAGAAACACGCCTCTGAGGAATTCGAAGGTGTTCCAGCATGGAGTACGGAAGAAAAGAAGTGTCCAGTGTCTGGCACAATTGGCTGTAACTGAATGGACAAACGAAAGCGAAGGAATGCGCAAACTTGATAAACGGAACGGGTCAAAGAAGCTTTTGGTAATTTCAAAAACACTTACCAACTTTTCGAGTTTGAAACCGATCACAGTAAAATGACCCAGATGATACGGGCAAAACGCTGCGAACAAACAAGGAAAATTGAAACAGGTGACAGAAAAATGAACAGTACGGAAAGAAGAAACACAGAAAGGATGGGTTTGTGTTCAGTACGTTCAACAAGTTGTGGTGATTACGGCAGAAAGATGTTCTTCACTTCATCTATGGAGTAAACTGATTGAAAAGCTGAAAGCAATGTTCCTTGTGTTGTGTGCCAAGTATTTTATCCATTTCCCGCAAACCTCACGGATAATGATGCAATCTATTTATACGAATTGTCTACAATCTTATCTACAACAAATTCTGACTCCAAGCAACTTCAAGCCAACACTTGACACAAACGAGAGAAGAGAGAACCGGATTATCCACACCGACAGTCGAATGCGATGCACAGAGTTAGATCCAAATGCATATGGGGGGGGTCAGTCATAGTTCGTGAGACCCAATCACTGAGAATTAGACAATACAGAATGGGTCGAAAAGGTTTAGGAGAATCCAGAGGTTACTTAGGACGGGGAAATTAGCAACTACTTAGAACTGGGCCATAAAAACTGCATTGCTTAAAAGCAACCATAATTATTTCCTACTAAAAAAAATCGAGAAATTCAACGATAACGCATACTCCAATGCGCCGATCTTTGTTCTTTTACAAATTCAAGCTTACCAAAGCGCAGGGAACAATAAATATTTTTATCTTTGTATCCACAAACTTCCTCAAAATGTTCCTCAAATCATCGAATTGATAATTGGAACACCAGTTTGTTGATTTAATATATATATATATATATATATATATATATATATATATAT
>UZAN01048693.1:9462-19978 GCA_900618425.1 Echinostoma caproni | reverse complement strand
ATTAGACCAAGTGGACAAACTTTGTTATTTGGGCAACTATCTCACCCGGTGGACGCATCACGGATGAAGTGTCAGCTCGTATGGATAGGGTTCGGTTGGCATTTGCCAACTCGCGTTCGGCTCCCCGGATCATTGTAATCAATAGTTAGGTACACTGAGTGATAAAGCTGTGTTGCAAACAGTGGTGTTCACGCACCTCAATTTCTTAGCAACATTAGTCCATTAAAATTCTTCATTTTCTCTACGACTGTTCTTTAACTTTCCTATCTTTCTCCTGCTGCTTCATCAAAATGGGCAGCCACGCTTGTAACCAAAAGCGGCGCACGAAAGTTCATGGTTAGTGGTGGTACAAACTGAAACGGAAATATGGTTAGATTGTGGGCACTATCCGGTTGCCTAGACCGAAATAGAGGATTTTCTTGAGGGGGTCTTTGGTTAAAAAACCTAAAAAGCTAACAATGCACCGGAGTAGAGCATTGAGTCTACGGTTCTCTGGGAGCCGGTGACTGGTGGACCAGCTCATACACCTTTCGGATGTGATCAGTTATCTAGGGCACCCAGATTGCTCTTGAGTGGCGCAGTTGCCGATGAGCGCCATGGCGGTCCACTCCAAAGATGAACTTTGGAAACCGGTTCTGGTTGTGCCAAGAATTGGAGCCACTGCTAGCTCCTTACACCAAGCGTGGTCGGTTTGGAATCGGGATTGTAGCCAACTGCCCTAGACTGACTACCAATAATCAGTCAACCCGATGGAAGGCGCCATGCCTTCCACTTCAGTGTTAACATCTCCACGAAGAGGTTGTGGGTAGGACTTCCCAACGGAACCTGTTTAAGGCGCTTGGTCGTTTGTAAACATTTCTAAAAGATTTCGGGACAATTGACCGTTACGGAGCCCGTGACACCCACCTTCGACCATACTGAAACATTTAGAGGCAGAAAAGCAAAATGTAAGAGATGCGTCCGTTTTTCAGTGATAGACAAAATAGAGTTGTCATATCAATGTGCGAAGAGCAGCAAACAAGGGATAGGGATGCTCTTTTATGGCATCGCAAAATATTTAGGCTGTTTTTTCAGGGTACTTGGTCTCATTGGGCGTTATCAGTCGATGTGTTCGCCAGGCTGTTAGTCACAGCTACTAGCTTATTCCAGCTCCGACTCCTAATCTGCCATCAAACTGCCGTGACAGATAGCTACATTGTCACCCAAATAAATATTCTACCTATCTTATTAATACTATATTTGGTTCCCCAAGTCAAGTCTCAAGCTTCTTCGCCCATTGTGATTTGATCACAGGGTCCTTTTGGCTTTTGAGTTCACTGCTGCCGACATTTAACTCTGGTGTGTAACCCAGGATTCGGATTAAAACATGCACCACTGTCTCGAATGCTATCGTTGCACTGGGTTCATTCAGCTGCCAATGCAGCGCTGGTTGCGTACCCTTTGGAGAATATTACTCTGTTCACACACATTTAGTCCTTTTGAAATTTTACTTCTTTTTGTAGGATTACGATCCATCATGTAGTGGTAAAGGTGAAGATCCTCACCGTCCCTGTACTCCGTTTGTGTGTGCTAATTGCGGCACCGACTTCACACCGGTTTGGAAGCGCAAGCGCTCGGGATCAACGGATGTCGTTTGTGAGGCATGTATCATTGACGGCTTGCGTTCTGGAATCCACCGATCATATAACAGTGTGGTTTCTGCTGCGCTTAAACAATACGCTTCTTCCGAAAGGGAGTTGGAACACGAATACCAGGATATAGTCAATTCTCCAGCCAAGTTGGAGGCCTTCATTAAAGAGCAAGAACGTAAGCTGCTAGCAGCACAACCACCTCCAGTGGCCCCACCGCCACCGCAGCCACCACAACCAAGTTCATCAGTGAATCCCGTGCAAAACCAACGTTATCACCAGCAGCAAAGTTACCAGGTCCAAGTAAGGTGTTTGCCTTCGTTTTGCTTGATTGCTCTTATATTTTTGCTTACGACTCACCCTTAATGCATGTCACGTGCGACAGTTCTGTCATGGATTCCATCTAGTCCGCTCCTTGGTATATTGACCAAATAATTCAAAACCATGCAGCTATTTACGAAACCTTTATGTTCTGTTGTTTATAGTTTGTAGTTTAAGAGATAATCCAGTATTTCTGCCTTTCGCTCATGCCATCTCATATGGAGTGGAGTTTCTTCGTATGGCGATTTAACTTTTTCATTCACAGGCTTTGAAAATATCACTGTTTGAGCCGGACGACAGCGCAGTTTCGTCCAATCAAATTGATGGATATCAGTGCGCCACCAACTTCTGCATTTCTTGCTTTTGTAGACTCGAGCAGTGCGACGAGTACACCGATATGTTTTAAAAATCGGAAATCTAAATATATTGGTGAAAGCTTTCACGCGCCTCGCTTCAAGGCTGCTTGCATAATTCGCAAACAATCGAACGCCTATTCAAAGTTTGACTCACTCATTATAGGTCTCAGTATGCCATTCACGTCCTCGTTGTATTTAATTACAAACCCAAAATGTGCTGCCTTTATGAATCGTCTAATTCTGTGTCGGAGGCTGCCTTGGGAAACCTGACCGGATGCTCCGACACAAAAGTCACCCACTAGGCGGTCGGGNGGTCGGGTGGTACTTCATGTCCACACTTCATTGATTGTTAGGATAGTAAGAGTGGTGGAGTATTGCCTCAGGTTTTATTCTTGGCTATTCTCATTCCTAATATTTCTTTTTCTTTCGGTACTCGTAGAATGCCTATGCGAATGTTGGTGCCCGACATCCTCAGGCAGCGGCCATTAACAGCGGCGTGCCTGGAGCCACCGTTGCAGCTGCTCATCTCTCAATCCCCGTGGCTAATGCGCGGCGTCAGACTGTCTCATCAGCTACGCTGGTGACGTCTGCTAGTGCACCTTCACTTTCCATCGCGCAACAACAGCAACAAAACCAAGTCGTTGCTACGAACAACGTTGTGCAGCAGTTTGCTACACAATACCAACAACTGACAAAGGCTGCTGCCGCAGCTGCCCAAGCCGGGCACGTGGCAGGTGGCAATGCTAACGTCACCGCTAATCTCATGATGGCAGCTGCTGCTGCCAATCCAATGCTTGTTGCAGCAGCTGCCAATGCAACCAACCAACAGCAGCAGCAACAACAAGCGGCTGCAGCCGCTGCTGTAGTACAACAGCGTTTGGCTGCGGCAGCAGCACTCAGTGAATTTCAACATCAACAGCAGCAGCAACAATCGACTTTGGATCAGTATGCTCGTCTGCAGGAATTGGTGATGAACACCCTTTTATGCAATGCCGGTAAGTAAATCGCTCTCCCCAAAGAATCTTACAAACGTTGGTATTAAATGGGTAGCTAAAGAAAAGCTGTGCGATTTGGAGTACGCTTTGCACTCTCAAAATGAAAATTAATGCTACAAGACTAGATGTCGCCCAGTCCTATTCCGAATCTAGATGTTCAAGAACTGGCTGAAGTTCACCGCTTCTCGTACGTGGGTAGCTGGATAACCAACGACCGTAACGTATCAAAGGAGACAAGCGCATACATTTCCAAAGCTCGTGCAGCGTACGCATGACTATGACACCTCTGGCGACAATTTGAAGTTTCACTGAAGTTGAAAAGTTGCGTTTACTACGCCACTGTACTTTTTTATTACACAATGTGAATTACAGTAAAAAGGGAAATCCTGATAAACAAATAGCATACTGTGGAAAGAAGAGTAGGGTAACATTCCCGTAAGATCCGGTTTATCGATTCTGCATTTAAAAAGTAAACGATTGTAAGTTGGGGGGTGGGGGGGGGAAACAACAAGGGGGAGGGTGTTCCACAGTTTGCCAGTTCTGGGGAAAAAAGAAGATTGGAGTAGAGATGTACGACATCTGGGAACAGAAACCTGATAAGGATGACTAGATGCCTGTGTACGGGATGGACGAGTAAAAGTTGCAGGAAGAGGAACTGGCGAGGCAAATTCCGAAGAACAAAACCCAAAGTAGTAACGGTAGAAGAGGGACAACGAAGCAACTGCCCGGCGATGAGCTAGCGACTGTAGACTGGATGTTAGGGAAGGATCATCGATTAGCCGGATGGCCTTTCGTTGAACACGAACACAAAGGGAAAGGGAAAAAGACGAAGTCCCACCCCACAGGTGACTACAGTATTCAAGAGCGAGGCGGATTTGAGCTTTGTACAATAGAAGAAAATGAGCTGGGGTGAAAAAACGTTCGGCACGAAATAGAAATCCAACCTTGCGCGCAATACGAGAAGCAAACTTAGCTATAAAGGGGGACCAGCGTAAAGAAGAAGTTATGGGCAATGCGAGAAGGGGAACAAAGTATGTGGAACGCAGTTAGGTGGAATTAAAAGATAAAAGAAGGGTGGGTGGGGTGAAAATGAGTGGTGTTTTAAAGAAACTGAAAGAAGAAAGGTTTTATAAATATTGAATAAAACATGGTTTGCAATGCTCCAGGAGATGTATTCGAGGTCGGAGTCCAGTGACATTAACTGCACTACGGTCACCATCAATGATCGTTTGGGCATAGTGAACAGTGCGATAGGAGAGGGAGCAGTGGAGGGTGACGTCATCAGCAAATGAATGGATCCGGTTGGCAATTTGGGAAAGGAGATCATTGATAAAAAGAAGAGGGTTAGCACAAGTTCTGAACCTTGGGGAACACCAGCGTTGAGAGGGAATGGTTTAGGTAGAACCCCATCAGCTCGAACGGAGATGATTCGCTTTCTGATGAAACTTGATGTCCACGCTACGAGCGCCGGAGGGAACCTAAGCATGGGTAGTTTCGCCAGTAGACCTTGCCAAACTCGGTAGAAGGCCTTTGAGATGTCACGCGAGACCAAGCGTGTTTCTCCGTGGTTATCGAGTGAAACTGAACAAGATTGTGAGACAAGGGCCAGCAGGTTATGGCGGAACCACGTCGAAAGCCATACTGGCTGTCGCTCAGTAATCTTTCACGTTCAAGCAACCTACGTAGCTGCCCAGAGGTGATAGTTTCAAATACTTTCGAAAGAACCGATCTGAGGGAAATAGTGGGTAGTTGTTGGGGTTAGAAAGGTCGCCTCGTTTGCGAATAGTAAAACTCACGGCGTGTTTCCAGGGGGTTGGAAAGGAAGAAAGTTGGAGGGAAAGACTGAAAAGATTACGTAGAATAGGAGCCAGCTCGGGAGCACATTTTGAGGACGATTGGTGGAATACCATCTGGACCGGGTGGTCTGCACTTAGAGAGCGCAACGTTTGACGGATTTTCCCAGTGCTGATATGAAATACAAAGGGTTGTTAGTGATGGAAGAAGTTGGAGGTGTAGAAAAATGGGATAAGGTGGAATTGTCGGCAAACTGGGAACAAAAACCTCGGCTTTCTCATGTGGTTGACATACAAGATCACCAGAGGGGAAAGTTAGAAGGATAGAAATTACGGAAAGTTGCTTTGGCAAGAGACCAGGGTGATCGAGCGGCGCCAGTGGTGGAAGGCTGAACATTTTGGGCATACAGCAAGGTCGCATGCATGGTTAATCCACTCAGGGCATTTGAGTTTATCGGGTTTGGAAAAGTGTGGAATAAAAGATGCACACCTTGAAGAACAACGTCAGTCAAATTGGAAACATCCGAAGAGAAGCAACAATCGTTCCGGGGATAAGCAGCTAAAAAATCACGGAAACCGCCTCAGTTGGCTGAGTTGTAGCGCCAGAATGTGTTATGGCTCAGTTTTAAAACTTAATAGAACAAGAAACAATACAGTGATCTGATGAACCAAGAGGAGGGTACGAATACCTGAGAAGGGACCGAAGTAAGAATTAGATCAAGGGTGTAGGCACGATCACCAGCTCGATCAGGGACACGTTTGGGGAGGTCAACTAGTTAACTCAGGTTGTTGACCAAAGTGAAATGCTCGGCTTCGCGCCCCAAAGAAGAATGTCTTAACCAGTCCTGGTTGTGAACAATAAAATCTCCCACTGGTAACATGGCAGTTGGGGTCGGTTGCAAACAAGTGTTCAATGTTCGAAGATAGAAAATCAAAGATGGTAGACTGACCACTATCGGGGGAGCAATACACAACACAAAAGTAATGATAAAAGGAAGGAATTCGGAGTTTCAGCCACATCATCTGCGACCATACAAAAGCTGCCTGGGGCAATACAGAAATAGGGAAGACGGGCGGCTTTGGAGCGGTTTGCACTCGGGATTTCCGGGTCTCAATTTGGTGACCTAACCACTTGACCACCACCGCCCAGTTATCTTCGCCCTTTATAACAGGTAATTCGCATATCTGAGTGTAGTCTTTCACCCCATCTTGCAGTCGCTTCTCCAGAGTTAAAGGAAAATACTCGGAAGCCGATAGAGACATGAAACACGCGGAACCAGACTGGAGTAGGTGTCTCACCTTTCAGTTTGAAGTCCAACAGACCTTGTCACTAAAGCGTATGGGGTTTTCTCATTTTTATCAGTTCAAAATACCTGAAATCGTTTTTGTGCACACTGTATTGTCCATTCTGCGTTCTACCAGAACCAGTCTACTACAGTCCCAAGCAACACACCTAGAAGGAACGATTCGGTTATAGCATTTCACGGTGTATCTGCTTCTAACTTTCGTAAACTCAAACTCTGCATTCGTACGATCCCCACGTCAGTAGCATATAAGTTGCGGTATGTCATAATATCAAGTAGCTCCTGTGGCATATGCGTCCAGTGCTTTCTTATTACTGTTATTGATTATTGTCTGATGATATCCACTTGCCAATATCAGCTTAAAAATCTCTCGCCCTGATTAACCTTGTCTCCATTCGTTCTGCTATAACTTTCAGCAACTGCCGGCACCCAAAATGCTGCTATTCGTCAGCCCCAGCATGCTGTTCAACAAGCTCTTTTACAGTATGCATGTTTGCTTCAACAACAACAGCAGCAACAACAGGCTGCCACACAGGCCCAACAGCAACAACAAGCCAATGCTGCGGCTCTCCAGCAATTCATGTCTAGTTCAGTTAGCAATTCAGCGGCGTGCATGGCTTTACTACAAAGTTGGTGGGCCTTGAATGCCGCTGCAGGTGCGGGTGCGAAGAAATGATGGAATTATTGGAATAGAACGGAATGCTGTCTCCGGCGCTATCACCCACGCCTAATTTTCTTATTGTCCGTCCACGTAATGCATTTGTTGTATTTTCTGTGTCTGATTCAACTTGACCGGGCTTTCCTAACCTGTTTGGATCGACCACTTGAGGGGTTCCTATCATGCCTCGTCCATGAACGATGCTTCCCAGCCGGCATATACTCTCTGTTCTTTAGCATTTTACGTGCTAATCGTGTATTTCTCCCTACGTGACCAACGAACTCATCATATCCACCCAACCGTTTGCCCTTGTGCTCCGTGTGCCCTTCCATCGCCAGCCAAGCAGCTGCGCCGGATTGACTCCGCGTGCTTTGCGGTTTCCTCGCATTATCTGCTTGATTTCGCCATCCACAATTAATTTCTGATGTTTTCTTCTTACTGAATTCGTATTTTGTACATACACCCTAGTATCTTAAGCAGATGTGTCTTTTTTCCTTATCAGCGTTGGTGGTGGGTTATTCCTTAATCGAATGAGTTTTTAATTAAGTCAGGGGTCCTTTTTGTGAGTTGTTTCACTCGAAACATCTAAAAGAGTATATGCTCAGTTTTAACTGTTTATAATAACGGCCATCTCAAGAGCTAACGAAAACTGCAAGTTTCCTGTGTTGAGTCTCGTATCAGCCTTGCAGTTCTAGGTGCATAGATGGATTTCAATTTGACGTCACGTTTTCGCCGACACCCTACGAATAGTACCTCTCAGTCCACACTGTGAAAGCAAAGCTCTAAATCTCTAATCCGCAGCCTATCGAAGAGTTCATTTGCCCAAGGGTCTTATCATTTCTACTTCGATATAATGGCAGTTTTTTACTCCGTCGGTCACTGTGTTATGGAGGATATTCGTTTCTGAATTGGTGCCTAATAGGGGTTAATTAATTTCATCTCATTGAATAAGCGATCTCCACGTTTCGTCGTACAGCGATGAGGGTTCGACCTGTTGGTGCCTCTTATCAGATACCTCTATATTTTGTACTGAACCTTGATGCAATGGAGTTGCAAGCTTTTCTGGATAGTTCGAGTGCTATGTTCGGTATGTGTTGCACCTAAATGTACAATGTTACTTGAAGACTTGGTTGGTCCAGCACCCAGTCCCACTCTAACTGGGGAAGTAATAGATAAAGTGTATAAGTTTTGTTATCTGGGCAGCTACATCTCACCCTGTGGACGCATCATAGGTGAAGTGCCAGTTCGCATGCAGAAGGCTCGGTTGGCATTTGCCAACATGAGACATCTGTGGCACCGTCACGACATTCGGCTGGCTGTGGAGAGTCGAGTGTATGCCACGACAGTTCGGCCAGTCCTGCTGTACGCTGCAGAGACTTGAAAACTACGGGGTTGGGACAAAAAATAGATTGTTAGTGTTCGATCACTGTTGTCTACGTCGCAATATACGAATCTGTTGGGGGTAACCGGACTAGCAATGTTGAGGTTAGGTGTAGAGTTTTAGGTAATCGCGTTGGTCCACTGGAGCAAGTAGTCGACCTCCGTAGATTACATTGTTCGAGACATATACTACGCATGTCACCAGATAGGTTGCCTGGGCGAGCGATGTTTGCCGAGAGAGGTAACGGTTGAAGAAAAAAATCAAGGATAGTCAAATTAAGATCTGACATGAGGGTATGAAAACCCTGACCAGAAACTGGCTCACATGGGTCTCGTTAGGCTCCCTGTCTAGGGACCGCGAGATCATGGTCACCGGTGGTTAGAGACTGAGCGATATGGCTGGGTGTCGCAAACAGTGGATCTCATTATTCTTGTAACTCCAGTCTATGAAAATGTGCTGCCTTCCGCTTAAATCTGCTGTCAACATTCTAATCATAATTCGGCTATTTTATTCAAATGGGCAACCAAACCGGCGCACGAAAAAGTGCGTGGTTAATTGTTGTGAGAACCGAACTGAACTCGTTCACTGTAGTAAATAGTCCATGGGTTACGTTGTTTGGGTCATGTGTTATGCATGTCACCAGATAGGTGGCCACGGCGAGTGATGTTTACCGAGGTAGATAGCGGACTGAAAAAGGTCAAGGGTGTTTGGGGGACTCTTTGTAGGGCGGTGCCGTTTTTTGTGCGAGAAGTTCGTGCTTGGTAGAAACAGTCTGTGGTCAACACAAAGTTGGAATAGGTGTTCTCCGTTGTCAGTCCTGTTGTCTGGGATTGTATGTGAACCACCGAGTAGCCTCTGATTCGTCCAGGGATCCCACTTGAGCATTTGAGTCTCCAGCGATTGCCACGATGTCCGTTGACCGAGCACTTCGGAGCAGTTGAGAGAGGTCCTTGTAGAATTCATCCTTCATTTCTGGGACACTGTAATCACTTGGTGCCTATACGGATATGGCGAATAAGGATGAACTCTTTGTTCTGTAGCTGTTAATCTGTACTGAACCATCCAAATGTACAGCGCAAAGTCGATTGCTAAACGGGATCCAATCGAGAAGTGAACGCTCGGACTTGACGCTTTGCGCACTCCCAACACGAGCAACATCGCGAGCTTCGGATGCTGAAGCGTAACTCACGGAGATTGAAACATGACGATGCCGTTGGATATGAAGTATGCTGGGAGATGTTTGACGTAGAGTCTTGTGTGCGTGTTTTGGAGATAGTATACATTGAAATGGAAGGTTTGAAGGGTTCTAGCTAAGGCAGCTTGTTGACCGATCTGGTAGTGTGCGGACATTAAATGTGGCTAAGTGAAAAGGAGATTTTTGTTTCCAAAATCTGATAGCCTCTGAGTGGTTGAACGCGGAGTGTTATCCCATGGGTGGTGCAAACAGGATGTTCGGGAGTGAGAAGAGGAAATGGTATGTTGAGAAAGACTTTTCCAAATGGGTACCTAAGACTTTGGCGCACGGTATACTTCGCGGTTGCCCACACCGACGAAGGGGTTTTTCTTTGGGAACCCTAACTGGAGTCATTGACCCAAAAGTCGGAAACACAGGACGTAGGTCTAATGCGCGAGCGTGACAAAGCACCTGTTCGTGAGCTTTTAGGGACCTATAACGCAAGGTCTTCGGGTTTCGGTTCAGTGTGTTATTCGCTGGTGCGTTGATTATAGGTCCGCTTTTCGTGATCGACCCTTAGCCCCATGCACCCAATGAGGTGAGTGGAACGTGGACGGGACAGCACATTATTGGTTTGGGCCTGCCCAGCTTGGGCGGGCGGTCGCTGTCCAATGAGGTGCGAAGATTTCTCCCACTGTCAGGAGGAAGCCCCAGGTACCCCGCTCCGTTAATCTTTCAGAGAGGAGGGTTTAACCGGTAAATTGCTGCTTTCCATTTTTTTTTGCTAGAATGACCAGTCCGGAGGTGAGAGACCGATCTTTCTCTGCCCTCTACCCATTGACCTTTCAGGCATGATAGGATCTGCGGCTGTGAGGAGCCATCTTTTACGGCTCGTAGGGTCATTTA
>UZAN01048692.1:0-14119 GCA_900618425.1 Echinostoma caproni | reverse complement strand
GTGGCACAGTGGTTTGGTCGCTGTCATTGGCGTGCTTTAGACACTATGGTCAGAGGTTCGAGCCCCGCCACCCGAATTTGGTGGTAGGCAGCTCTGCCATCGTTCGGTCCAATCCCACACCTAACCTATCGGGGCCTTATGTGGTTCATCATTCCAGGTCTCAGGGCTTACGTTGCCGGTTTCCACCTCTGAACAGCAGGTCCTCGTGACTATGGGGTTCGCCCCGTCTGCTATTCATCACACTTGGGTCTGTAATAAAAATTTTGAAAAATCCAAATGGGCGGCCTTAATACAGCATTGGTAATAATTGCGAAAATTGAACTGAAATTGAACGAACCCATCTATGGTGGTACGAGTTTCGTTCTAGTTTCCCCTCAGGCATTATCTGATGAAACGTTTGGGGCATCTGTTTGTATTTAATGACTGGAACAGATACGTTCGCTTTTGACACCAGAGTTCTTTGGTGCTGCATTGTGTGCCGGCTTGATCTTGAGGGGCATATACGGCTTCCTCTCAAATAGTGTTGTGTTAACGTACTCCACCTTACTGAGAGGGAGCTTCATCTTCTGCTTGATCAAAAGGTACCCGGAGTTCAGATCGCGAACCATTAAGAGTACGTCCTTTGGGATGTTGACTCGGTTGAGAACTAGCGATCACACATGGTCTTCTTACCTGTTCCTATTCGTGACGACACCATATCAAGGATCGGATGCCTCGTTTCATTTTACGTTTCTCTTTATACAGCCATTAACCATACAATATCGTACGACGATTTTCCTGACTACCTTTTGGTTACCCATTTGGATACAATGCTAGCAGTATCAGTATGAAGGTAGATGGTTCAGGTAGACGAGGATTGCATGGATATTGAGTAGATTCACGAGAGCCGGTGTTTACAACACGCAGGAATCAACCAGTATTTCACACCATCAGTTTTGCTAATTCCGAGGTCCCCAACTAGAGAGGGTCTAACGCAACCCACCTCTCTAGGTCCCGTGTTCGTGGTTTTCATACCCTCATCATTGTCATCGTCTCGGGAGATTAGAACGCGCGCACCGGACAATTTCGCAAAATATATCTAGGATAAATTGGAACTAGGTAACCGATGCTAGAATTGCTGAAAGTGTAGTCTCTTGTGTTCCAAATTAAATAGGCAAATGAGCACACAACAAATTAAGCAGTAATCTTATTGTAAACGACAAATATGTAGCCGGTTCACAAACCGGGGAACAAGCAGGAACAAACAACTTGTAGGAAGGCAGGCAGGCCGACACCGGCTCACACGTTGCATCACATGCGAATGCTGTCAAGCCAGCATTCAACCAGTCAGTCAAGCGATCAACCAATCGACCGATCAATCCATTTGGCCACAGGCATGTATGAATACAAATCAGTCAGTTGTGGGCCACAATATGGTCATTTTTGCGAACCTCATTCAATTGATCCCCACTAGCACTAGTTCTCAATATCTCGGACTGCGCTTGCTGACCACGACTACGAGATTGCACATCAAGTTGACCATATCCTGGGAAGGTCTCGTTGGGCATCATCGATCCAAGACTGCAGAGCTTACCGTGATGCGGAAACGCTAATGGCACCAATCACACCCTATCGCGTGCCAACATGACCATTCGTAGAAAGCCCCACCTCTTGACAGGATAAACGTCGCATCCCGGGAGCCTCCAGGAACAATGAGAACCATTTTCAGGACTAGCATCACAAACCTATCTACAACCTCATAGACCAAAGGGACTGAAGGTCAATGGAACACACTGAAAACCATCGCACAACTAAAGGGGATATCACGTTGAACTAAGGAGTGAATCTGAAGAAGCACGTCGCATATATCCGTAAAAGTAAAAGAAGCGCACCTGCGGACCTCCGCTAAGTTTCGTGATTTTCGTTGTATAACCACCCGTGTAGGGAAATGTTGTAAGCGGTATTGAAAGTTAATCGCAGAGAGTACGGTGGTTTCCACTGCTGATGCGGACTATACCAACCTTTTTCGTTTCATCTGCAGTGCGTTGGTGATAACCTCTCACCTGAATTCTCGCTTACCGCTGATACAGATCGGAATAATCCAGTTTGCCGGCCAGAAACTACTAAGGTGGGTCTAATACTTCGCTCATTCCATCCAAACGAGCTACCCAATGGTCCGGAAGTCTTCAGATCTACACAGTAGGACTGAACTAGTCACTGCCGTGTGGTGGCTGAAAAACAACTTTCCTGAAGAGAACCGGGTTCCGTGGAGATTATACAAGGCCTGATTATTGGGACTCCTTGACTCTCCGTATTCATTGTTCCATTCACTTTAGGAAACTGCTATCCCCCAAAACGAGTGAATTATCTCCATCCGGCTTCCTATCCCGAAGAAGGACAGTCAAATTATGCAAAACAAACATCAGCTTAATCGACAGCGGTGGTGCTATGGAATCGCTTCGCGGCTGTAAGGGACTCACAACCGCGCACCAACCACGGTGGGTTTCATCGCGGAATGGAATGTGTAAACGAAATGTTGACGACGCGTCATCTCGTGAGCAAGATGTAACTTCAAACCAACCGAGGCGCATATACGATCCGTTGAGTTTTCATGTCGATTACATTGTTGCAGCATGGCACAGTAACACGAAATGCATGTGAAACCAGAGCGAGGAAGGTCAAGACGTTAAGCTTTGTTCAACGTACAACGTATGTATGGAACCGGAAAAAGGGAGAGAAAAAAATTTGTATGTAGGATATTACTTCAGGAGGTGATTGTTGAAACGGCTCTGTCCTCGTGGATCGTGGCGTTCATGTGCTCCAAGGTGGCATGCTGTTTGGCCTGGAGTGCTCAGACGATATTACACCGTTTAGTGAAGATCCAAACTTCTCTTTATGATTTAAGTGATAGTTTCATTACGTTCGGCACGCATTTCGCACTTTCGAAAGGTAAAATGTCATAGAAATGTATTGGTTCCGCTCTCGATCTCCCCCTAGCCGTGGAAGCTACACAGAAACTAGACAAAATTTTTCCTACATGGTTTGCACATCTCCCCAACCGGACGAAACACGGATAAAATTTCAGCATACACACAGAAGGCTCAGTTTGCGTTTGCCAACTTGAGACATCTCTAGCACCGTGGCAACATTCGCTTGTCCGTGAAGGGTTTTTATGCTGCCAGCCAATGCTGGTGTTTGTTACAGAGACATCACTGTTCCGGGAGAGAGAGATAACCGCGGCAATCGTTGCTTGAACGTCTCTATGTGCCTCGCATCGCAAGAATTTTAAGGGTTAATTAGAATCCAAATGATCGCGGTCGTGTTTGAACTTCATAGGTAAACGGGGTGAGTGGATTGTGCTAAACATACCACCAAGTGGGCTTCCTCGACGTGAAATGTTTGTCGAGGCAGGAAGTGAGTGGAAGAAGTCCAAGAGTTGGCGGATACGAGAATATAAAATTCCTGATCCGAGTTCTCAATATCATAGGTGGTATTAAGCTTCACCTTTTGGGGATCTCGTGACGAGTCTACTCGACGGTTCGAAATACTGATTGACATGGATGAGTGTGTTAAACAGTGGCGTTCATGTGTCCACTCAATTTCTATGTAGATCTAGTTTACTTGCACTCTATATTTTCATTCAAACAGTGCTCTTAGCTTTCAGCTCTTCCACCTACTGCTCATTGGTGCACTAAAAAGGTAACTGAAAGGTAACAATCAAGACCATCGCACGGCAGTCTGAGGGGAGTTGTTGTGCAAACTGAAACCAAACCAGGTATGAGAGAACCTTCGAGAGCAATAAAGATGATCTGCAGAAATTCGAAATGAACTGAACTGAACTGTCATCACCTCTTCCATGCGTATTTTTTTCATGCCATCTCTATCAGGCCCAGGTTTTTTGTGATCGTATTCACTCGATCGAGTTTTCAACTGAACTTCCAATGTCGTTCGGGTTGCGTGTCTATTTTCATTCATATCGTTGTTCCTTCTTGGACAGAATTTCTGGATACCGACGGTTTAATTCATCAAACGATTTAGTCGAAATATCATGGTATATTATGAGCCATCATCTACTACCACTATGGCCTCGATTCTTCTCGTGAGTTTTACAATCAACGCACCCATCCGCGTTCCTAGCTAGTGGCTCGTGATGACCCTGTTTTCTGCCTGTGTTATGCTCACAACCCCATCCCACTGGTGCACGCTCATTTACCCGTTAGTCCATTGCATGCGCATTCCAGTCAGCATGATACATCTTGCGCATCCTAATTATTACGGTACGACAAATTTATTTTACTCCCTACGAAAATCTCCGTTCTAATCAACTGGTTTCCTCCATCCGTAAATGTTTACAGATTTTCACCTCCACGTCAGACCTGTCAGACCTGGAGACCGATAGCTCACAGCTACCCAAAGATTGTCCTTCCTTCCGATTTGTCGGTTCCAAACAATCGGAGGTCGAGTCAACTCGTGATGATTTATTGTCCGAACACTGGTACACCCATTCCACACCTGGTCATGGGAGTGTGAACACTCCGGCACATGGTGTATTGTCCAATCGTTCTCATGGTATCGGTAAACAATCGCAACTGGGAACAAACTTCCGATGCAACAGACATCGAATGCGTCGTAATGGTCAATCGGGGAGAGAAAGTCCGTTTTACGGTGAGTTCATGGTTCGTTCTCTCCCTCGTTCTGTTCCGCATTTTGTTGCCTTCCTGTATCATTTGAGAAATTTTTTTACTGTTCTTTCCCGACTGTTTTTGATTTAGCTTGTTTGTTCTCTCTCTTTAGGAAAACGTCAGTATGTAACCGGTAGTTCTTCCGACCTGGACGAGATCGAGTGTGATTCACGTCATCCACCCCGTGGTCGTCCCGGGGTTCCTTCAGTTGAGGCCACACAACGTATAAATCAACTCGAAATTGAACTGAACCATCTCCGTTCCCAATTGGCCGAGTTAATTCTTCGGCAAGAACGGGATGCACTCGGTCCCCGGATCCCCGAGGGAGTTTCTTCACGAGCGGCTGCAGATGGTGAAAGTGACGGGTGTGAATTCGGGGCCAAACAGACTGGAGTGGCCACAACAACAGGACCGCCATCCCAACTGACGTGCCCAGTTCCAATACCTCCACCGCCGCCACCACCACCACCCACAATCGCATTCCCTGCTAACAAAACTTCGACTGATGATTGGCGTGCACGTCTGATCGAGAAGAAAAGAGCAAAGGGCGAAGTGAGTATTTTTCTATAATGATTAGATGATGAAAAGCTTTTTTCTTACGTCTCTTATCGGGTATCGACAGGGTTTATCTGTGCTGTTATCCAGATGCAACATCACATAGTGGTTCTCTTATTTGTGATGTGGCGTAATTTAGCTCTTCACCATCTCAGCAAACACTTCTATGTTCGAATACGGTTCCATATTCCGATTAGTTATCTATGGCGCTTGCCGAAAATACGCCGACAATCGACCGTTCTTATTCAATTCTGTTAGTACAAGCTTCGCAAAGTTTATTTTCGATGCGGCGAAACACGAAGGTATTCCCACACGTACACAGAAGTACTCGATCATTCCGGTCTCTATTAAGGCTTGTCCGTTAGCGGCTAAAGTATCTTGTAGTTGTAAACAATTTGAGATATTTTTTATCCTTTTCCAATCGCTTGACCAAGCATATTGTATCCTGTATATCGCGATTCTCATTGTTCTGAGCTAATCGTTAAGATACTTTTCCCTCACACTTTTTCAACTCTAGTTCTGTGTTGCACTTTGATATTCCCCACAATAATATCACTTCCATCTATTTTCTGTTTTCCCACTCTCATTCCGCCAATAGGGATCCTCGTCCTCCCCGACGGTCTCTAAAACCCCTTCAGGAAGTATGCATCAGGTATTACGTGAACTACAATCCGGGAGCATCAAATTGCGTTCAGTCCCACGCTCTCCAGGTGGTACTCCCATCCGTGCCCACAAAAGTCCTCTCAGGTAAATCTTCCCGGTCCATATCTTTGATACTAGGTAGATGGATCAGTCATCGTTCTAGTCCTTACAGAGTCTTTTCTATACAGTTTGTAACTGGTTTGGTATCGCATTCACATCGCGGGTTTCCATAGAGGAACCGTGACTATTTGGTCTACCCAATCTGTTACGCATCACAATGTGTGTGATAAAAATAAGTGACAGTCCTGTACTGTCGGTGCTCGTAATCACCAGGTGTCCGAGTTCGTTCTTGTTCGTTCGGTTTTTAATAGCTCTGAAAGTGACGGAATTTCGTTAGAACCATAGCCAGATGAAATGAACATGTTCTCCTGTTACCCATCAACCATAATCTGCGTAGCTACGGCGTAATTTGGTTTCCACTGGCAACCGGAAAGTATGCGGTTCAAGTTGAGCGAGAGATAAAAAATAACACCACCCTCTGCTGGTTCGTTTCCACAAAAACGAAACAGCTTGTCCATTGCTTTCTTTGTCGGTCGTTACATATGAAACTCAATCGCTTTACCATCTGGATGAACGGACGAACCCTCAAAGATTGATGCGTACACACACATGATCTCAATCCGTTTCGCTCTCTGCCCAAACTCGCCTCATTCACGCGTCGCAAACAATGGTGCCCGTGCATCTACTCATTATTCTTGCAATCCCAGTCTGTATGATTCCTCTGTCTCCCCCTTGAATTTGCTCTCAACATTTCAAGCTTCTATCTGCTCTTTTATACAAACGAATGCCCCCAAAACAGCAACCAAAACGGACGCATGGAAATGCATGGTTAATGGTTGTAAAAACGGAAGTTATGTGCACAAGTCCACAACTATCCTTCATTCGCTGTTGATTTTCTTTGTCATTTCCTCTCTTTCTTACCCAAGCGGGCTACATATTATTTGACCCAGTGAGTCTATTCATTGTACTAACTGTGGACGTACGCGTACCTATCGACATCTATCAAAAGATGGTGTTAGATGAGACGAAACGAACATGCTAGGGATTCCATGTTCACCAAAAAACGGTCTGTTAGGGTTCGAACACCGTATTAGTTGAATCTGATGAAACAACCAAATGGACAATACTACTGTTAGGCGTAGAACTTCGAGTATTCGCGGACACAGATAGTTGCTTGACGTCTATGAAATTCGCCCAGTTTAACCCAAGGTTAGAAACAGTGAAAAATGTAGTTGTGTCAAACGGTGGCGCCCGTCAGTCTACTCATTTTTCGCACACACACCTAGTTTATTTTCATTTAGTATCAATGTTTGATAATGCCCTTTACTTGAAACTTCTACATGTAATTTTCTGTCACCAATGGACCAAATGGACAGAAGAGAAAACCAGCCACCATAATCTCCGCATAACAGTGCAAGGTTGATGGTTGTGCAAACTGAAATTATGTAATAATAATAATTGTGTTGTGATCTATTTAGAATTGTTCATTCTGACGGAATTTGGCCTGTCAAGTTGTACCTCATGTGTTTTGCCTCGTGATTGTTGTGAATTCCGTCCCCGCTTCGTGACGGGTGTGTTGGCATGCCTTCCATTGCAACGGAGAACTTCGTCTACTTTATTCAAATATTGTAATGGTAATCGAGATTGTTTTGTTGCGTGCATTCTCTCTTTGCAGTACCTCGTTAGATCCGTGCTCCATTATATCCCGGGCGTTGAAGAACAAACTGTCCCGCATGCGAACCGCATTGAACATATCCTCCAGTGAAGACGGGAACAGTTGTGAGAATTCCTTGGTGGATTCTAAATCGGAGACATCGCATTGGTAAACTCGCGACACATCTGGTGAGTAGTTCCCCATTCCCGAAAACCATGACCCGAATCAATATGCTACATATGGTCTAGAATGCACTCTTGCCTCATTTCCCAAGCCTGTTTATAAGATGTGAATATGTCTGCAATGCAACCACAAAGCGTTTTAATTCGCCAGGGGAGATGGTCGTTGTTGACATCGAATTAGTGTGCATAGACAGTGTGTTTACTACTATTCTAATGCAAGAAGCTTTTGTGATCGCACACGCGTAACTTTGATGCAGAATATCATCCCAACTCCCTCTCCAACACTGGTAGCTTCGCCGGAGCCAGTGTGATGTACACTAGTTGACTTTTCGTTGGCGTTCTCACATTCAGTAGCCCAGAGGTAGAACCATCCAGGGAAACTTGTGGCTGTGCATTTAATTGTTTTGGACACAAACTTCTACTATATGACCAGTTTCCACGGAGAGGGAGGGGATAAACCGGTTTAGCACAAAAGAAAAGTCCCTTATCTAGTTCAGTTTTTCGAGCGCATACCTAAACTACAGTCAAGCAAGACAGCAGTATGTCGGCGCATGATCACCAGCGGTTCAGTAGGGGCTCATTCGACTGACGGAGATTCGGCTCAGGTATCCGTGTATCCATGCGGATTAGACAGACGTTCTTTATGCCGGTTGAATCAAGCGTTAGATCATTTACGTTCACTCAGGTATAATTGTCATCCCATACCGCGCGATGTCTCACCGGTTTTATTATTCGTATTTCAAGCGCCCCTAAATCCGGACTATGTACCAAAGTTAGTGCAATAATCTTTATAAAAAATATTCGAGGTTTTGATTCATGGCTACTCTCAATCAGATTTAGTTTACTTGTTGGTTGGTTTACCTGGCGTGTGGTCGCTGATACACGCTTCAGCTTCTAGAAGCCACGGATGAGAGTTGGGGTAGTGGTGTAGATCAGAGGGGGTGGNGGGTAATGCCCGGGGGGAGGGGACACGACAGGTCATGAGTACTAATTTTATCAGATACCACTTCGATGCCCTACCTGGTTCGCCAAGTATTCATTCATTGACGAACTCAGTACCTCAGCCAATTTTCGCAACCTTATTGCAATCGTTCGCTACAAAATACGCCGATGTTAAAGCAGTGACCGAAAAAGATCTTCATGGACCAGACATTATTATTATCATTCTTTTCCTCCTCTGTGATCACATGATAGTGCCAACAGTTTTCTGGAAGGTGAAGGTGGTCGGTCAAAGGCATACCAAGTGACACAATAAAGGGAAGCGTGTTAGGCAGCCCTGGAATGCGGTTTAAACACACGGTCTACGGGGTGATGGGTTGATGATCCTAACTGCTTGAACACCGACACTTGTGACCAGACCCGCACAATCATCAGATATTCAGTACAAATATAACCACGAGAACTATGCATGTATCTTGAGACGTAATTGTTTCTCTCGCACAACCATTCATATCCATAGAACTAGGTGGCCCAGCCTTTCCTCCATTACCAAGTTCGGTTCTTCCCTGACTGGTGGTAAGCGTACAGGCAATGAGACTCAAGTTTACCCATTATGAATTGGTACCAACTGCACACCCATTTATTCATTGTTTCCTTGAACTATATTTTTAACCTTTCCTCGAATGCTTTCATCCGACAAATCACTTGTTAGTGACCGATGAGATATCATCACATAATCAACAGTTGTACTTGATTACAACCAGGAACATCCTAAATAATCCATTTATGAACTATGTTCCATTTTCAGATTCCCGGTGCAAGGTGATGAAATACCACTATCAGGACAGTACGTATTGCAGTATAATGAAGATGTTTTTACTCGAAGTATTTAACATTGTGAGACAATCACAAGTTTCACACTGCAAATATAAATTACATTTTAACCAACTCTGCCTTTTTCAAACCCAAAGTTCGGTTTACCCGAGCCCATTCGCATATTTGCTCAGTGGAGGAGAACGATGCAGGGCATATGTGCAATGCTGAATGGTAATCCCGTGTGTAATAGCAAACCGAGCCAAATCCGATCGGTGTCATTGTGAACAATCCGACCCGGTAGACGGAACTTTATGATGCAAATATGCGACAAAGAGGCCAAATGCTTGATTGAGTAAAGCCACCTGTATACCAGCCGTACCTCTACACTCGGCGTCGAGTTAAATTGAAAAGATTCTTTGTTCACTGAATAGCTAACCCTCAAGCATTGAGTAGTGATTGCCAATCTGGGACATCCATGTTGTCCATCGGGCAGTGAAGGCACTGCCTGATGTATACGAATCGTTCTGACGCAGCTCAGTTGGCCATACGCTTGCCGTCAACAGTCGGTTCTCCAGGGAAAGCAGTCAGATCCCGCGTGCAACAAGATGCTATCAATGGTCAAATCACTGGGTTCAAGTTATACCTCTTGCTGACCAATCGGGACAATAATGGAGTAAAACAAAGACATAACCAGCACCGTACGCTTTCATAAACCTAGGTGGACCCCAAATTGTCGCATGATCCGGACTAATAGCCTTTACAGCTATCTGTAACGCTAATTGGTTACCTAATGGAAAGTGATGATGAAGTGAAACAGATCTTCGGTGGCTCTGAAAAAGAACCGCGATGGCGTTCTCAAACGAATTGTCTAGGGGAGAAGGATGGCGGCGTTCAAACGCGTTCCTTGATGTCCGGATGAGGGACAAATCTCATGCTTACGATTTAGGATGATTAGTTTGACGAGGAACGCGGTTAAAAGTGAAATAGAATGACGATCGATACACCGAGGCCTGAGAAATACAATTTTACTCGGGCAGTCGCCATATTCCCGGGTTTGATACTTTCAAGATATAGAGAGCATAAGTATGGTTACTTTCTTAAGTTCACGAAATTTCAGACAAAAACCTAAACATTCACTGCTTCATATTTTTATCCGATGAAGATGCGAAAAATCTCAGGGAAATGATTTCGGTCAGGTGATTCGCTTGAGTCGCGGTGTAAAGTCGTCAGGACTAGTGCATGAATCGATTTTCTATTTCAGTTTGTCCAGTCGGACAAATATCTTGTCCCATTGGTCAAACACCGTCGTGGATCCAACATGCACCTGTGTGTTCTTGGAATCGGAAGCGATTGATGATTCTAACCAAAGCTTTCTCATTTTTCTATGAGTGTATGCTAAAACCGAGTTCATATTAGATAGGCTTAATTTAGCATACCGGACAAAAATCTTTATCTTTTTGTCAATATAATTCAGAATATGCGACGGATTTTGCAGGCGAAAACCCTAAACGATTTATGGGAAATTTATCATCCATTCAGTTGAGTAGTCCCCAGACTGAATTGTTTTTCCATCAACTAACCCCACACTCGGAGGATTCGGGCAGAGTTGGCTGAAGACGGAACTGGTTGATCTGGAACTAATACCGGTGTCATTATGGCTAGGATAAAATGGACTCAGTACTATGGGACGATCCATAGTTTGAGGCAAGCCTCTCCCGAGATTAATTTCAAAAGAAAAGACCATATTTCAGTGCTGCGCGATGTATCTCCAGGATAATTTCTCTGCAGCTCAACATGGCGCATACTGCAGAAAATGCAATGTTCATATAGGGCTTTGGCGTGGCAACAAAGTAAGGCAAAATACATTAAAAACAGACAAAACATAAAAGAGGGAGGGGTAAAAAGGCCATATCATCAAGGTAGGGATAGACTAACATAAAGTTCTTTTTGCTGGCACAGAGGAGGTGGGGTTTCCATCGATTAATAACAATCGCTTCAGCAAACCTTAGCAATCTTGCGACTTGTGGACAATTCGAAACGCCGTGCTTCGGTCGATCTGGTATCGTGTCATCAGCAAATCCCGAGCAATGGTTGACAATGGGGTCTTGTGGTTTCGACTATCGTATCTATGCAGCGGACTTGATCCCTATTGGGCCATCTGACTCTGGACCCAATTTGGAATGTTCCATCACCCGATTGTGTAATTATCGTTCTGTTCTGACCACGTAGGCCGCTTCGCACCCATATTGGAATCGGTAGATCAGATTAGAGCTGGAGTACGGAGGTAGACGTTCGTTTGCCGGGTACCCTAGTTTCCCGGTAGGCGATTTAGTGGTTGGTTGCATTGAAATTTTGAACATGAGAACAAAAGACCCAAGCAAAATTGCAAAGATATCTTCTGGGATACATTCTTCTCCGGAATGAAACTTCGGTAACGAGGCGAGTGCCAGATAACCTAAACCAATGGGTACATAGTCATTAGTAACGTATTGATTACCAAAATGCACAAATCTGGTATGACCCTTCGACCAATACTGTCCATGCGAAATTCTCCACAACACAACACGAGTGGGTAACATACTGGAGTCGGTAAGAAAGTCCGTTGCAGAGTACTGGTCGAAGGATATCTCTGAACTCACAAAGGTTCGCGAAAAAATTAACATTCATGACTGCCATAATGACAACTTTGATGTCGCTTCTTGCTTTATCAGTGTGGCTGCTGTGAAAACTGTATACATCACTTGTGATTACATGTTGATTAACCAAATCGACCTGGGTATTCCGTCTTCGGTCCTGAAACGTCTACCAAAGCTGTGCACGATGGATAAATACTTTCGTTTTTGCGGTCGGCGATTTAGACAAGTCGATGATGTGTCTGGGTGGTCCGTTGGGTCCTGCTCTATATGATATTTGTATGTCTAGTTTGGAAAACTGTAACAGGCTGATCACCGCACTGCGGTGGGGCGGTGTAGGAAAACCGTATTTCATTGGGATCCAGTTTCCAGTTCATCGGATCATTCGCCTTTATCGACCGGGTCAAACGCCCAAGGTGCTCAATACACCTCGATGCCCAATTGAGGCGGTGACTACTGACACAACCAGGAAGGTATGTGTGTGTGGTTCGTNTCCCCTAAATGAACTGCCACGGCGTTTACCAGCCCGGAGGTTGGCTTTTCGTACTCCTCCTTTGGTGGGAAAACATTTCTACCACTTGAAGGCAGTGAGTAGGGCTTCCTCAGCAGAGGGTGTTTGAGGCACTTCCGTCACGATGAGCTGCACCTTGGCGTGGTGTGATNNNNCGCCTCAATGACTCTGCAAGCTATACAGGATGGCCCCTCAACCGCAGATTTAATCATGCCTGAAAGGTCGATGGGTAGAGGATATACAATGGTCAGTCTCACATGGCCTGGGCACCTCCCGGCTTCCTTTAGTATCCACACTCGCCCCTGGAGAAGTCACTCCAGTAAATAAACGGCGAGAGGCAGCTTACCGGTCAAAAACCCGTTAGATGGACGTAGGAGCAGGGTCCCCGGGGCTTCCTCTCGAAGGTTGTTCTCTAATGGAAGCACATTTCGGCGTTTTGAGGGGACAGTCCTGCTAGCATGTAGACGGAGTCTTCCGCGCGAACTAGCATGTGATCAGATCCATCTCCGCTCCCTCATTCAGTCCCATGATGGGATCGATGCAGTTCAATCGAAGAATCCCACTGTGAACAGATGAGGTAATCAAGTTGTTGTACGTCCGTCGTTGGAGTACTGCATCAGATGCTTTCTGGATGTTGAAACTGCGTGTCGGTAATAAACAGCCGATTGGCAGAGACCAGTGAAGTTTGCTTCACTGTATTTCATACAAGACTTTCCCCCATTCGATTCAACTATGCAAATACTGCCAGTTGACACCAGTCCTCCATCTGAAATGGAGGTTACCCGGGAAATAAGTCACCTCAAACTGCATAAGGCTTCCGACCCCGACGGGCTGTCTCCATCCGTTTTTAAGAATGGAGGCTCAGCATTGGTTTTGGAGTTAAAAAAACTCCTGGGCTCAGTGTGGGAGAACGAAGAAGTTCCAACNTTTTTAAGAATGGAGGCTCAGCATTGGTTTTGGAGTTAAAAAAACTCCTGGGCTCAGTGTGGGAAAAGGAAGAGGTTCCAACTGAATGGCGTGAATCGGTGATCATACCGATTTACAAAAAAGGTGACAGATGGTCTTATGAAAACCACAGAGGAATTACTTTCGTTAACATTGCCTCTAAACTTCTCGCCGGTATCAAACTCCGTCGATTGTCTGCCGCATGTGAACGGTGTACGCGTGAGAACCAGGCCGGTTTCAGACCTGGTCGAGGCTGTATTGACCACATCTTCAAACTTCGTCAAATTCTAGAACATGAACACTCTTATCGTAGACCCATCATTTTTATTTTCCTCGATCTAAAAGCGACTTTCGACTCAGTCGATTGCTCTGAACTCTGGCGCTGCCTTTCCCTGAAGGGAGTGTCTGAGAAGTTAATTTCAATCTTACAATCCCTCTACAATAATAGCCGAAGCCGAGTCCGAGCTTACGGCACTTTTTCACCCGAGTTCACCACGAAAAGTGGTGTTCGGCAGGGTTGC
>UZAN01048691.1:0-12950 GCA_900618425.1 Echinostoma caproni | reverse complement strand
TGTTCTGCAGTCGGACACAGGACGATGTGTTGCCCGGGCCAATCTTACGTCCAGATTGATCTGTTGTTGGCTGTTCTTGTGGCTTTCAACAGTGCGAGTCAATAGGAGTTTTTCGAGTGAGTGCACAGGGTGGATTCCGGGAAAAAACCTGATACTGCATCTCCAACACTGACAGGCAAAATATCGGAGTTTACCATAACCCCCGCAGAGTTAAGAAAGGAGCTTAAGGAACTAAACCGTCCAAAGCGGCTGGACCGGATGGTGTCCATCCGCCATCTTGAAGCCCTTGGCTGAATTGTTGGCCGAACACCTAGCCAAACTGTTCAACGAGTCTGTGAGCTCAGGGGAGTTACCCACGGTGGCCCCTCTGCTCCCTCATCTACCAGTCCGAGCTGTAATCCGTTAGTGGTGGAAACAGGTGCGTGCTTTTTTAATCCCATTTAAACCTCTACCCATCGTTTTTATTCGTTCTCTCTCCTCTCTCATTCAGGTCCATATTGGTACAAGGTCGGTGCTCAGTTGCAGTGGTGGATGTCTCGGCGAATCGTTATTTGGTTTGTTGTCCCCAACCGCGTTCATTACAGGTCTTCTACCACTCACCTCTCGAGTTCCGGAGTAGTGAACCAAGCTCAACACTTGCGCGTGAGTTGTTGGACATTTGTGAGGTGAGGGCGCATCAGCTTCCCTGCCGCCGTTTGGTCTCACAGGCGTTTTGATAAGAGGTACACATGGGGCTTGCGGTCCTTAACTGTCTCCCCTGACATTTGTAAGGCTTGGGCTACTTGCGGAGGAAAGTACCTTATGCCGTAATGTATTTTTCACCTATGCAGCGATGCACATCTGCTTGCATACACACCGTCGTGCCTGCCACATGCGTATCTTCGGTCAGTTGTCAATCGCGGTATGAACACAGGAGCGAACGGTGAGAGACGTAAGAGATAGAGCACGCCGGGCTTCAGAACGGCCAGACAGTGGATAAAACATCTCCGATTATACGATCACTTCTGGGAATACCACTGTCCAATTTTTGTCTAGCTTGGTTTCAAATTAGGCGAACGTTGGTTCTACAATCACCTCTTGAGGCAGTTTATTCCAAGAGTTAATTACTTTATGATCAAAGAACTTTGCTCTAATGCTTCTGAAATCCCTTGGCTTCATCAATTTTCACTGGTGGTCCCTAAGAGCCGAGTTTTCATTGCATCTGAGGAGAGCTCTGCTCGTGACCTGCTCCCCTTTAGTTGTTTATAGGCCTCGATCTGGTCACCAAGTAGCCTTCTCCGTTGTAATGAGAATACGTTTAGTCTCCTTAGCCTATCTTTTTACGGCAACCCTGCGATACCAGCGATCATCCGAGTAAACGTGCGTTGTACCTGTTCTAGTGTTTGGAAATCCTGAACCAGACTTGGAGCCCAAGACTGAACGCATTACTCTGGTTGCGGCTTAACCTGAGTTTTTTTACAGTGGTTGCAGCACTTTTGAGTCTCTAGAGTCTACTGTCCTTAGGAGTTGGAACAGTGCTCGATTTGCCCTTGATGCAACAGCTAAATATTGGTAGACGTTTTTAAGGCTCTCGCTCACTTGTACACCAAGGTCTTGGACCACTGTAGCTCTGTCGATGGATTGAGAACCGCAAGATCCCAAAAACCTCATTTTACTGATGCCTTGTTTCAGTAGTAGCTGCCTGCACTTACGTTCAGTGGAAGCCCCCAGACAGTTGCCCAGTTTTGAAGATGGTCCAAATCCCTCTGGAAATCCTCTAATTCCGGAGACCCTACTACCTTGAGGTCATCGGCAAACGAGTAACTGGGACAGTGCAGTCTCTGCGTCAGGTCTTTAATGGAGATCAGGAACAGTAGTGGTCGCAGGACTGAGCCATGAGGAACACCGCTGGTAGCAGAAGCCAGTCCTGATTTTCAAACTCCGACCTTTACATTGAACTGCCCATTCCCTAGGTATGCCCTTCTCCAGCTGAGTACCCCAGGGGCCATTTTTAGAGCTTTCATCTTGAGGTTTAGAAATCGATGGTTCACCGAGTCAAAGGCCTTCTGAAATTCCATGTAGGAAACTTCGACCCACACTCCTCGATCCATTCTCTTTGTCACTTCATCCAGAAACGACAGTAGCTTTTTTAGACATGATCTCCGTTTACGAAAACCATGCTGACGTGCCGAGATTATCTCGTTTACTTCCAAGTGGACTTCTATGTGCCTCCTAATGATCCTCTCCATGACCTTTAGTGCCACTGATAGCAGACTCATTGGTTGGTAGTTGTTGACGTTTTCCCTAAGACCCCCCTTGTGTGTAGGAACAACCTCGGCTACCGTGGGTAACTCCCCTGAGCTCACAGACTCGTTGAACAGTTTGGCTAGGTGTTCGGCCAACAATTCAGCCAAGGGCTTCAAGATGGCGGATGGACACCATCCGGTCCAGCCGCTTTGGACGGTTTAGTTCCTTAAGCTCCTTTCTTAACTCTGCGGGGGTTATGGTAAACTCCGATATTTTGCCTGTCAGTGTTGGAGATGCAGTATCAGGTTTTTTCCCGGAATCCACCCTGTGCACTCACTCGAAAAACTCCCTCAAAACTTCTATCTTGCCGGAGTCTGTGGTTGAGTGGGCGCCCGTGGCATCGGTCATACACCCTACCGTCTCTATTACTGCTGCCTTGGATTGGACATAGTTGTAGAAGAACTTCGGACATGTACGGGCCTTTTCTGCAAGGCGGACTTCATAATGCAGACGAAAACTAAGTTTCACTTGTCCGTTTGAAGACTACTAAGCGGTTGTGGCCGTTTGCTTCCCTAAAGGCCCTCTAGGCTCTCCTTTTTATGCATTGCGCCCTGTGCGCCCTCCCCATCCACCAGGGTGGCTTTTCCTGTCGGCGTACTCTTCTCAGAGAAGCGAATAGGTCCGTCAATGTAAGTATGCTACCCTTGATCATCCACCAGTCTTCCTCTACTGATATTCCCTGTCCCTCCCACCAGATAGCTGAAGCTGCCTGGATGAGATCATTACAATCTAGTTTCCCAAAATTTCTTCTTAGCTTGTTGTGGGGTAGTAAATGATCACAGTATGCGAACCGGATCACCCCATGGTCACTCCTGCCCCATGGCATCGTAACTTCGAAACTGCTTACCTCATTCTGGCTTTTGGTGAGTACTCTGTCCAGGAGTCCAGGTGCGTGACACTGTCGCCATCTTGTCGGCTGTCGTACGTGGAGGGTCTTGACCAGTATGTACTCCGTGAATCTTGCGCCAAATGTACCATTCGGTGCCCAGTTGTCTTCCCAACGAATCTCCGGAGCATTGAAATCCCCATTTTGATTAACCCCTCATCGAACCAGTTGCTTATATTTAAGTAGGCTGAAAGCTGAGTATCCTCCTCGGTTGATGAGGACGGACTCCTGTACACGCACAGTATTTGTATGCCACGCCCATCATGCCCAATTCCGCATGCAAGTGCTTGGATGTTCGGCGTTATTAATTAAGCCCCTAGTACCTGCTCAATGCTGTTCTGTGTTAGTAGAGTAACTCCACTCTGAACTCTCCCATTTTCCCTATTGACTCGGCGTAGCCTGTATCCCAAGGTCCCTGCAGTAAATAAAGGGAAGTCTCTTTTCAACCGTGTCGCTGTGATGGCTATGCCAGCGCATCCTGAGGCCTCTACTCGCAGCTCATTCCACTTATTTCCTACACTGAGTTCATTCGTGTAGAGTACCGAGATCCTATTGAGCTTCACTGGCTTCTGGTTGTGGCATTCGGAAATTAATTTCGAGTGCCCGGTCCGTTTTGCCCTTTCGCCCTCTTCAGTGATACCGGATAAACTTCCTTACGCAAGGGGACGACGCAGCGTTTGGGCTAGGGGTAAAACCTCTGTCTAAGGAACTACCCGCAACTTTGGCATAGGTTAACGATGGATTACGCCCCTGGCTGTAGAGGGGTGTATTGAGTCTCGTATCTTGAACCATCAGTTGGCGTCCCCCAACGGTGACAAGAAGGGTTGCTGGTTTGTCCCTCCTCCAGCTGGCTGATTGATCGGGTTCAACCCGAAGGTTACCTTTTTGGCTACGCGCACTAGTTCAGCCGCTGCCCATAACCAGCCCCTAGACCTGGGGTTCGCAAATTCAACCAGCAATGGTCTTGGACTCCTGGTCTTACTACGTGTATCTCCTCCTCATTTTCCCAGCCTGAATTCTTTTTTAATGGTGACATACCCTGGAATGTCAGCCACACGTAAAAGATTAATTAAGTGGTGCTGGTTTTCTCTGTCCCTCCTTTTGGCCTCTGGACAGCGATCTCGTTATCAAGTTCAGTTCAGTTCAGTTCAATTCAATTAAGTTTCCACAGGACAGAAAATAGCCACGGCCAAAGGAGCGTCCAGAATTACTTTGGTGGTATGCTGTCAAGTATGACACTCACCACTGTGAAAAGTAGTCCGTAATTTCCTGGCTGGAAAGGGGAAGAAAGGGAAAGATATCTCATCTCACCTCCAAGGCGAGAGATCGTTATTCTTGAGCGTTCATCTTCCAGGCCACCCGCCAATAAATGGCACGATGAAACAAAGAAAATGCACCCTGAATGTGCCGCTTCTACTACCAGTTTTCATAAACCCCTAGATGGATGGTCAGAACTCCATTTCAGGAACACATTCAGACCACCGTTCGTTCAGGGCCGCCTTGAATGCTAGCACGGTCTGAAGTTCTAATAGCTCTACAGGTAGTCTGTTCCAAATGTTGACTACCCTGTTGCTCCATTGGTGTGACCGGGCCATCAATCAAGACCGGGCCTTAGCCAGCATCATTCCGTGTCCCCTTTTACGGAAATATAGCGCTTCCTGAAATAAGGTTTCTGGTTTAATACCAGATAGAACTTTTGCTATCTCAAAGGTTTCTATCATATCACCCCTGAGCCTTCTCTCTTCTAAAGAGAATAGTCCCAGGTCCTGAAGTCTTTGCTTGTATTGTTTGCCGCACTGACCCTCAACGACTCTCGTTGCCAGCCGTTGAATCCGCTCTAAACATGCGGCATCCTTTTTGAAGAAGAGTGACCATGCCTGGACGCAATACTCTAGGTAGGACCTTACTATGGTCTTGCACCGAGGTATAAATACCTCAGGTTTACGGCACGGCAACACTGACCTTAGTCTCACAGGACGACTTGTGGCTCTTACCAATCGAGCGTCCAGATTCGTGTGTTGTCGGCGAGTTGCATTGGCTTCCAACACCTCGATATACAGTTTTTCTGAAAGACAGAATGGTGTAGTGTAGTATCACATCCTTTGTGGTTAGGTTATAGGTGTTACTAAACGCTTACCTCAGGGAAAACCGCTGTCCCACACTCATCAAGTACCTTTTTAAACGCAGCTGCAGTACTGCAGCTTACCATTGCCAGCGGCAACCGGTTCCACAACTGGATTACCTTGTTGGTGAAAAACGTTACCCTCAGTTCCAGTCTAGAGTGGCTTCGCTGCAAATGTAAGATATGTCCTCGCGTGCCTCTATGCGGGACCTAGGAGAACAGGTTGTCAAACCTAAGACCTGATATACCCTTGACGATCTCCATGAGGTCTCCTCTCATCCACCTCCTGTTGAGGGAGAACTAATTCAAACCCCCGAGCCGTTGTTTATAGCTTTTCTCCGTTTGTCCAGCTATCATTCTCGTGGCTAGACGTTGAACCATGTCTAAGATATCGACGTCCTTTCGAAACAACGGAGCCCAAGCTTGCACACAATATTCCACGTGCTGGCGGACGAAGCTTTTATATAGAGGGATAAAGACCTCGGGTTTTCTGCACGTCATGGTTGCGCATAGACGAAACAGTTGTTACCCGGCTTTGTTTGCAGCCTTAACACATTGATTGCTGGGTTTGAAATCCCGTGTTATCAGTATGCCTAGATCCTTTGCCTCGTGCACCCTTTGTATTGACTGGCACCTTGCTGTCTCTTCGTCAGTTCTGGTCGTCAGTATCTGACATTTTGAGACGTTCGGTGGCATGTCCAATTTTTCAGCCCATATTTTACTACCTCTATGTCCCTTTCTAGATCCCATCCAGCTATCTTGACGTTATCTGCAAACAGGAAGCATGGACTTTGAAGATCCCGTGCTAGGTCGTTTATGTATAACAGTAACAGCAGTGGTCCAAGTACGGATCCTTGGGGTACAACGCTTGTGACCACCTCCTCCTCGGATGTGTGAGCTCCTACTTGAACACCAAACGTCCTCTGCGCAAGAAAGCCTATTATCTAGCTCCTGAATTCCCCACCAGTTTTCACTACTTGCATCTTGTGATCTAACACTTCCCGAGCCTCAAACCGCTAGAAGTGAAACCAACCCCACTCGATGAGTACTTGATAAAAATAATGTCACCTATCCACAACTAAAACTGTACCCTAATCACTTGTATCTCTTTGATGATTCATCACAAATGCCGTCCTGACTTAATCTCTCGTTATATTTAGTACACTTCTCGAGTTTAAAAGCTCAAGAATTGGAGTGAAAACCTCATTGTCAATGTCTTCTGAGACTACAGCACCTAACCTGACTACATTTCCCACCCTCAGGTCACCTCTAGGCTTCTCTCCACCTGTGACACATTCTGATGCAGCATCTGAGCTGTAATCGGTAAACTGGTCGAGCTTCAAAGCTGCATTAGTGGTACACAATCCTTCTAGGCGAATAATTGCACAACCTTTGTCCTCCCTAACTCTCAACGTTTCGGCCCGTCCTTTTATGTCGATCCCTCTGATCCATCTCATCGCCGTGGCACACGCTGACCAGGCGGTAGTATTCACTTTTTATCCATCTCTAAGCAGTTCACTGGTCGAGCGTCAAAGCTTGATCGGTGGAACTCAAACCTTTCACGTAAAAACCTACACTAGATTTGTTATCCATAATTCTTAAACTTTTTTGTCCGTCCTGCCATGTTGGTCCCTCTGATCCAGCTCATCTATTTATCGTTCCGTTCTTTATTTTCGGTGCTCATTTTCCATTTACATACATATATACTTTCGGGCATTTACGCTCACCGCTTATTCTTTCATAACATGCTGTTTCCCCTCACCCCTTCTCAGCTGAGTATTACCCCAAACTGACGAATTTTGCCTTTTTTTCCAGATTCGGTTGGCTTGGGCCTGCCGAAGGCTTGGAGTTTACACCCATAATGGACTATTTGGCTCCGGCAAGGGTTGTTGGGCGAGGTTGTATCCACCGTTTAGACTACATGCGTCCGCAATTCGGACCAGGTGAAGGATCACATCTCCTGCCTCACCTACAAGGTGTTTTAAGGTTTGGTGTCTAGCGTGTAGTCAGTCCCACATCAAAGTGATCAACACTGAAACAATATAAATGAAAACCTAACAATCCGTAAACGGCGAAACCCCGAAGCCAATTTTTCCCTGTTTGCAGAAGCCATTCCAACTGTATCAACATTTGAAACCGTTTATTTATACGCCATTTGTCGTCTTTGAATCACTGTACTCTCCTTCAGCTCGATTGCAGCGCTTTCTCCAAAATTATGAATCTCTCATCTTCACTATACATCTGCTCTTTGAACCCGTTTTCGCGCATTTTCTCTTGAGCGGATATTTCAACTTCTAAATGTGTGTCCTGCCAATTGTTTTTCGTGAGACAACCGTTCACAATCATGTGCTCTACATAATAGATCACCCCCAGTTCTCCATTATATGACCTTGTTTGTTTTGTGTTTTGTTTTCACCGCAATGCGCGATATCTTCAATGCCAGTTTGAAAATTACGTTCCTACACTATTGGCACTATTACGTTTTGCCTCCACCGTCATTTGAAGATTGCTGTACATTTGATTATTGCACTAGCATGCCTCACGGGCCTAGTGAAATATACCATAATTATTATTATTATTTACAGATGGTGGCTGACCGAGTTGAATGCCGGCAGGCCCTCATCAAATTACGTGTGACCTCGTCTTGAAACACCAGCAGGTTTGTCAGACAAGATCTCTTTTCAACAAATCCTTTCCGAGCTGGTACCAATAGTCCACTATTGACCATGTAGTTACATATTTGCTTTCTAACTAGGTGCTCCGAACACTTACATAATAATGAGGTCAAACTTACTGGTCTGTAATTCTTGGCTCTTTGCCGGGATCCAGACTTGTGTATTGCCACTACTGTGGCCTCGCGCAGTCGTTCGGGACAGATCCCAGTCTAAGCGACTCTTTGAATAACTCGAAGATCGGTCCCACTATGACGGTATCCGGCGGTTGTATAATCCCTAGGTATACTCCGTCAGGCCCCGCCGCCTTGAACCCATTGAGCTCGGTCAACTTTCGCTGCGCCTCCTGAATTTCCACAATGATTGGAGGTATGGTCCCGTTACCTTCGAGTGATGGAAGGTTATCTGTCACCCTGGGGATCTTGTACGTTATTTTGAAGAACTGTTACATGATACGTGCTCCATCGCCTTCACTCAATGCTTATTCTCCGGCCGATGTTCCAAGAGTACCAACCGTTTCCCGAGTGTTTCGTTTAGATTGGACATTTGCGTAAAAACACTTGGGATTTTGCTTGATGTTTTGCTCTAAGTTTCTCACGAAATGGTAATTAGCGTCCATTTGCACTTTCTGCGCATAGTTGTGCGCTTGTTTGCAACCATTCCATAACTGATGGGTGCCATACAGTGTAAAGACTGCCCACAGCCTTCTACGAATGGTTATAGCCCTATCTATATTTGTCTTCCACCAAGGAGAATGTTGCTTCTTTCTTAACGGAACCAAAGGCGCAAACCTGTCAGTGAGTAAGAGAATTCCTTCCTTGATATGGCTCCATCTGGTTTCTGGAGATGCATCGGCTGGGTTGGGTACCAAGTTTAAATCCAGCGACACTCTGGCCAGTTCGCCCTGCTTGATTTTCCTATATTGCCCCCTAGTTTGGCCGCTGGTTTGGCGTGTCCGCTTTCTGGTGTTAGTTGCAGGACTACATGATCACTTTTCCCCAGGGTCTCCTTCTGGGTTATTGTCCTTATGTCCATAGGGGTTTCTCGTGATCACCAGATCTAGTATGGACGGTCTGTCATTTGCTCTAAATCGGGTAGCTTGTCGCGTGTGTAGTGACAGTGCGTGCTGATGTAGCCACCCTGAAAGCAGTCCACATCCGGTTCGGGCCGATGCCATGTCTCTATTCCAGTTGATCTCTGGCATGTTGAAATCCCCTACTAACACCACCCTCCTGGAGGTGGCAAGGAATAATTGCAACTAAGCAATCAATTCCTGATCTTCTTCTGCATTCGCTAGGGCTTCTGCTGCCTCTCACTGCGTGTGATCTGACTTTATCATTATCCAGGTCCAATGTTTAATGTCCCATTCCCAGGTGGAGAAAGCTCCTTGACTTGTAAATCTGCCCGTTTCTTGAGAGTTCTCGGAGAGATCTGGTGTACGGATGAAGTTCTGTAGAGTTTATGTTCGCTTTGTTCTCAGCCTCAGCAGTTACTTGAGGGAGCCAGTAACGGTGGGTTGAGGATTTCTGGAAATAAAGGGAACAGTGACACCCAGTCAAGGCCTGATTCCAGTTGATGGAAATGGGTTAATGCATGTGCATTTAGGTTATAGACTAAAATGGTTGCCGTTTCTGGTGTGCTGCAATGACCAGCCAGCAGTCCATCTAACGTTGCTGGCTGAGTATTCAATTTCCCTGGTTCCAAAAGAACTCTGACTTACGACAAACTTATCAAATCCAAGCTCGAAAGAGTGCGTTGTTGTTGCAGTGATAACGTCCTTCAGGAGCGCATTCTATGCATATATGGTTTGCACAGAGAAGTGTAACCGTCCGCTGTTTGTCCGGCACTGTTGGTGTTGTCCAGCCATCGATTGACCCGGTAAATGCTGGTTAGACGACGCGTTTAGTAGCTCCTTGTTGGGATAATTTAGTACTTTTGCAACTTTGTGCATCAGTANAGATCCCTGCGTGGATGTCTGTGAGAAAGACTAAACAGGTTTAACCGTTGCAATCTTTCTTCGTAGGTTGGGTTGAAAAGACCTACAACTGTTTTTGTTGTCCTAATTTGAGCTGCTTCGAGAACTTTTATCTTTCGTCAGTACTGGGGAGAAAGCCTGTATATTGTGTTCCAGATGCGGCGTACGTACATGTTGTGCATTATCTTGAAACATTCGGGCTCCATTTTTCCGAGGCATCTGGTGCTGAGGTGCTGAATGGAGCTTCTCCTTTAAGCAATTCGGGCGCAGTTGTTTGACAGGTTACCTTCCCGGGTTAAGATTGACCCAAGATCGGTAACTTGCTCTACCACTGTTAGGTGAATGGATCGGAGGAAGTATCCTCACCGCTCAGATGAATCACGTGACACTTGGCGTGATTCAGGAGTAGATCGTTCTGCGTGGTCCATTTACCAATGGAATCGAGGTCTCTTCGCAGAAGGTCTCTGTCCTGTTCATTATGGATGATTTTCTAAATCTTGACGACATCAGTGTATAAAGGAACCTTTCATGTCGACGATTGCGGAAGGTCGTTGACACATATTATAAATAGCAGAGGACCCAGTATTGATCCCTGAGGAACACCGCTGAGTACTGGATGAGGAGTTGAGAGCCCCCTGCTGACCCTCCTTTTAAAGTTTCTACCGGTTAAGTAGTCCTTCAACCACTTGAGTAGGTTACCTGATATTCCACACTTGATTAGCGTTTTAAGCAGTTGACGATGCGGCACTTTGTAGAAAGCTTTCGATAGGTCTAGGAGGACTGCATTTAAGCTGTGACCCCCATCGGTTGCTTTAGTCCAGTCTTCGGCGGCAGATAGAAGGTTTGTTAAACAGGAACGATCCTTTCTAATGCCGTGTTACTGAAAGGATTAGGAAATCAATTGATTTCAGGTATCCCCTGATTTCATCATCAATTATACTTTCCATTACTTTAGAGAGTATGGAAAGATGTGATACTGGGCGGTATTTACCTGAGAGGGTGCTAGATCTTGACTTGTAGATAGAAGTTATGATGCTCGTTTTACAGTCGGTTGGTAAACTGTCGCTGTCCATGGAGGTTTGGAACAGTAGGGACAGTGAAGCGCTTATGAAGTCTTAAAGTTCGGTTTAGTTCAATTCACTTCGTACAGGACGAAAGTGGTCGAGAACAATCATGCGTTCGGATCGTTGTATTGTCAGCTAGTTACCTTTGCTTCCAACACTACTCGTAAAACGTTCGTTCTACTTTTCATTTCTGAAAGGCGGAACTGTTAGGTGAAGTATCAAATCCACCGGATATGTGTAAATGAAATACATAGATATAGGAAAGATCTCACCCTGTTCCAAAATCGCCTCTCAAATGTGCCGGCTCCGGAAATACCACGTCTCAGCACAGATCCAAGGCCTTTTAACGGCCACCACAGTTGTGCAGCTTAGGACAATCTCCGGTAGTCTGTTCCTCAAAAGCACACATGGTTCGTGAAGAACCTGGTGTTAACTTCAACCTATAAAGCTCTCGTTGCAGCTTAAAGATACGGCCTCTATTGTCAGGATCCGGAGCAGAAGTGAAGAGTGTGACGGTTTTCAACAGCTTTTGCACACTATTTTTCTAATTCCACTATCTGCCTTTACTTATCTCTTCTTTCTCTCTTGTGAACTCAACGTTCAACGGTTGCTTAACCGGCCTCCTCATTATCTGCTCGATATATTTTTCGTCTCGCTCCGTGATTTGCTCTATTGTTTATCGTTCTCTAGCTACGACGATTTTGTAAGTCTCAAATATGTGTTGATGTATGCCTATAATAGAAACAAAATTTTGACTGTTACTCAACTGTTTTCCTACGTGCTGGAAATTCGGTAGATGGAAATCGAGATATTTCGATTTGTATTAAACATTGTTCTTTTGCCGTAACAGTTTTAAACCTCGGTTAAATTAAGTTTGATCTCTTCTACATTCTTCTTCGTCTTCAATATTTTGTTCCTAAATTGAATTTAATATCGTGTCAACCTGGTGAATCAACCTCAGTTAGACGATCCTTTTCCGGAGAGAAAGAACGTCAATAAACCACCATGATTAAAAGCTTCAGTGCTGCGCCATCCTTAGGAGCATCACATCGCGGCACGAGGTCTGCAGTGAAAAGGGCAGAAGTAGAACTATGGTCATTGAGGGATAGACAGATTAGAATGTGAGGTGAAGGAAGCCTCCTTTCGACAACAACTGTGCAAGACCGATACCAAGCTGGCTCCTGAGCATAAGAGAGATTAATAAACCATGACGGGAAACACTTTTGCATCGAATTAACGTGGAAAACCAAACAAGGGACCCTGCCAAACAAGTACAAGCTAGTGATTCGGAGGTTAGAACGCCCAAAACGCAGGTTTATACGAGTTTCAAATTAATTTAACAGGTACAAAAGTTTATTGAACGATCACTTTCGAAAGGGTTATTTCGACCGCGTGCCTGACTATCAAGTGGATGTCACGTGCAGACCCAAGGTGGTATCTAAAACATCATCCGGTCGTAAATCCGAGGAAACCTGAAACAGGATAGAATAGTCTATAATTGTGCAGCCACCTATCAAGGAAATTGTCTTAACCAAAACCTATTACCAGGACCAAATACCGTAGCTAACTCAGTTGGAGTACTGCTGCGCTTTCGCTTAGCCAAAGTAGCTGTAGCAGCCGACGTAAAAGAGATGCTTTTGCAGGTTAGAGGGCCCGAACGTGACTCGGGGGCATTAAAGTTCCTATGGTGGCCTGATGGAGATCCCGATCAACAACCAAAGCAGTATAGAGGTATAGTTCACTCATTTGATGCCAATTCGTGCGAACGACGCCTTACGCTTCACAGTCGAATCATTCACAGACATTGGCAATGATCGGGTGAAGTGTGCAATTAGACGATATTTTTACGTCGAGGACTGTTGTCGTTGTTTGTGTCAGTATCAATATCACAGGAGCCCGGCCTGTTGGTCAGGAATTCTCATAGGAGAACAAAGTCGACCCTCTT
>UZAN01048690.1:10865-23622 GCA_900618425.1 Echinostoma caproni | reverse complement strand
ATAAGTCCGGAAGCTTTCCAAACACAGAACGGACATTGTTACTCACAATGTTAGGCATAGTCATCTTGCTGGGAGTAGTAGACCAAGGACAGTTTGCCAACCAGCACGAATGCGTTTTCCTCGTTTGCAGTATTTGTGTCGAACAGGGGGAGTAACAGGTTAGTCGCTGATGTACGTCGCAGATATAAGTCGCACAAAGATAGGCTGATAGGACAGCATCATTGTTGCCTATTTTCTGCGAGTCTTGGTGAAAGTTTGTCAATTATTATTGACCTATCAATCCAAACTTTCACGTTGGCTTCTCCCATTATCTTCTTTATCGTTCCACTGTGAATTGTGAATCATCCGCCAGGGTACACAAACAGCATTTGTTGACTTTACTCGACCTGTCATTTTTCACGGTTCCACCAAATCAAAACAAGGTCATCTTTTGTTTGTTTGTTTATTTGTTTTTCATCAAGGGAGAACAGGTACGATTTGGTAAGTTAGGATAGTTAATCGGAGCCTATGTGCAATTATCGATTTCATCAAACATAATGCGACCACGACTACACCTTTTCCCATCGAGCTTTAGCCGAAGTCCGCAATCATTCAACCGAGACCCATGTAGTTCTCCATAGCCTTGACGCATAAACTTCACTCCGACCGCTCTACAGACGGGTCAGATCAAAAAGTGTGCGAATAAACACTGAAGTCAACCGATGTTGAAATAACTTTATTTCCCACAAAGGTTGATGATGTAGAGGTTTGGTTAAGAAATGTGATGAGATGGCGGTCGCAAGCCGCACCGATATGCCCGTATGGTCAAACCATTGGGCATAGCTCGTACAGCTTCAGTGTCTCCGTATAACATACGATACTCCTGTCAGTAAAAATCTCAAGTGTAACATAAATGGTAAATTGCTTTGTATTCACAAACCCTGACATGAATCCGAATTTAATACAGTAAAAAGGGAATGTTTCGATACCGTGTACCTCCAATTAAAGTGAACTCCGTTTTGGGGTGGACACGTTAACAGTCTGAGGATATTGAAAATTGGTTCTCGTAGCTCGGGTGAACTGAACTCTATTTCGCCTGTATGCCGAGTTTGGCAATTTGTTTGCAAACGCTTCATCACCAGCCGAGGTGACATCATCATCAGTGCTTGTGAAGTGACCACTTCACAAATAGGAGTCTGAGGATAATAGACACCATTCATTTAGTATAACTTTTCCCATCAAGCATCCGACAAAACCCGTAATTCCTGAGCTTCGACCATCATAATTTTTTATCTAATGTTGCCTATCAATGCATCCACCTATTAAGAACGGAGTTCACTTTAATCGGAGCACAATAAAAATCCGGTTCAAAGGAAACAGTGAAGCCATACGAGATATGCCATATGAGGTGACAAAAAACGGGCATATCGATTAAACTGTCTGCAATCAATATATGGTGTGGCAATGAATACCATCATGACGATCGGCTGCGCAACACACGACGATTGCCACACATTCTCATTTCCGAACATCAAGATTTGTGGCAAATAAAATGTTTCAAAATGTGTTGACCTCAGAGCATGTTCCGATACTCTTTGAACTTACTCCTTCCTATGTAGCCTTATGACTAAAGTTTGTGCGGGAAAACTATGCAGGACTGTAGATCATGTCCAAAGCATAGCGGGTTTTGGTTCGATCCTGATAGGGAAAAGGTGTAGTTTACTGTGTACTGTTTATAGCCCGATTCAAAGCGCACTCATCATAAGACCGATTGTCAGGCGTATTCTTTGCACATGAAAAACAAACCAACTCTCTGTTGGTCCTGTACCATCTGACTATTTATTTGTTTTGATACTGGGAATATGAATGTTTCTGGCTATGTGATTTTTTTCTTTTCTATACAGTCCTTGGTGAATGGAGTGTGTAAATTTGGACACGGACTCATTTCTGTACTACGGGACGTAACCCTCCCGCGCCCCCCTCTCCAAAGGACATAACATTGCAATGAACGAAAGAAGGCAAGAATCTCCCTCAGCCCCTTGACTCCGCATGCTCACAAAGAGCTGATGTTCAACAATGACAAACCGCACCAACAAGATCTGGTCGAGATTTAGCCACACAAGTACGTGTACTCACTGATTTGACGAATAAAATCGCATTGCATAGGTAGGTGCAGGAATTGAAAAACCCGAAGCACAATCAATTTGTATGATTCCTGTTAAAAAAAATAATCCAACAGGGAAGGTGCATCAAATTCACCTGGACTAGGGTCTGGGGGGTCCGCTTCTAGCCACCAGTTAGTCCAAAGTGAAAACACATCCATATTTCTCCAAATATTTAACATGAGACTAAACGAATGTTTTTCCCAGCTACCGGTTACAGCGTATCCGTTCCGTATTTATCCGAGGTGGTCTTTTCCACGTCCGGGTATCACCTCATCTAACTGAAACTTTTACTTATCGGACTCCCTCTGAACGGGACACAGAGAGCGTTAATACGGAATGTTTATCTCTTCGAACGTGCTATCGCATCGGTCACCGCAGTCGTAAATGCCTGTGGTTCGGTTCCGGACGTTTCACGAACGGACGCAGCACAAAAGTTGTACATCGTCAGAATCCAAGTTTTGGGTTCGCATCACAGAAAGGTAAACTGAACAGAGAGATGAGTCAGATCTGATTTACAAAACAAACAAAAAAATCGATCAATAGAGCATGTTGTTTCAGTGAATGAATGTGAAATAGTCGCTGGATGGATGAGAGGTTGGATTTGTGTGTGTATGTGGAACATTACAATCGCATTCCGACCGAGAGCCATGAAAAGATTACAAGTTTAAATTATAACTGTTCTGGCTCACGCGTTAGGGTTGAAGAAGATCATGACAGTCGAAGTCAAAGTCAAAGTTTTATTATGGGAATAACTTACAAGCTGGTGCTTCTCCTGTCCCACAGAATATTCACACAAATGAATCGTTTCACATCGAAAAAGGAGTCACAGAGTTCCGTTTGCTTTTAGTGGTGTACGAATGTGAGGTGTGCAAAGGTTTCGTCGAGTCTCTGCTTGAAAGATTCAATAGTGGGTGCACAAACGACGTGACAAGGAAGGTTATTTCAAGTACTGCATACTCTGACAGCAGAAGACTGGCGCCGGCAATCCAGTCGACACTTGGGAATCAGTAGTTTGAAACGATGTCCCATAACTTGTACATTTTTCGATAACATGAGCAGCGATCGACACGGAAGGTTTGAGCTCTGCAGTATTTGATACGTTAAAATCAAGTCTCCTCGAGTTCGGCGGTACTGAGCAGAATATAGTCCCAATAATCGCAATCTCTCCTCGTATGTCAGGTAGTGGAATCCCTTGACCATATTGGTGGCCATCCTTTGTGGATGCTCAAGCATCTTGCGACCACGTTGAAGCCATGGACCCCAAGCTTGGATGGCGTACTCTGCATAGGGTCGAGTGTACACTGATAGCAAACATGGGAATAGTGATGGATTCAAACCGGCCAGGTCATCAACCTAATCGGTCCGGTTCGGAGATGACAAGACTAATGCATTATACACCGGTGGGAATGGTTTGAAATGTGTCAGTCACCAGCCGGATCAAAAAGAGGATTGGTGTGTCAAATGTGGATACCGAAGGTCAAGCTTAACAGCTTCGTAACCCCAGCATACCGATTATTGGAGCGGAATGAATCTGTCACATGTGCAGTGTGCATCTGTTCGTGATTGTCGACCCCTAACAACCTAAAAGAGTTGTGGGTCACGAAACCCCGTTCAGCTTGATCACTCAATCGAACAGATCACCAGTTGATTGCCCCGTAGCTAGACCGGTTGAGTCCCTCGCTTGATTGCTCTGCTTTGCTATCTATTTGTATTGCACAATGACCCTATAATTTGTTGCCACCCTTGCGTAAAAAACTGCAATGAATTACCGGTTCAAGAAAGCCACTGAAGTAACTCATTCTAATAGGATTCAATTGCAGTTACTAAATCTCATGGTATTGTCAATCAATCAAACAATCAATCAATCAATCAATCAATCAATCAATCGATCAATCAATTCACTTATCTATCTATCTATCTATCTATCTATCTATCTATCTATCTATCTATCTATCTATCTATCTATCTATCTATCTATCTATCTATCTATCTATCTATCTATCTATCTATCTATCTATCTAGTATCTATCTATCTATCTATCTATCTATCTATCTATCTATCTATCTATCTATCTATCTATATTTTATCTATCTATCTATCTATCTATCTATCTATCTATCTATCTATCTATCTATCTATCTATTTATCTATCTATCTATTTATCTATCTATCTATCCCGTGGAATGTTTACTGTCTGGTCAATTGTGATGTTTTTCTGTAACTTTCAAATGTATTGCCGTGTATATTCTTCGTTGGCAGTCTTGCATTCAAATATTTTCCAGCACATTGTACACACAAGTGTTTTTCTTCTATAATTTAATATTTGTTCGTTTCTGGGAGGTCACATCATTTCACGTCCTAGTTGCCTCTGATGACTAGGTTTTTGAAAATACTTTCACTGGACGTAACGTATGTGTACGTTCAGCACATGTTTCTGTCGAACTCATATCGCGGACTGACTGTCATCGAAGAGGACATCTGAACGAGATTGGATTGGCTACTTTCATGACCTCAGGCGTGAACGGGGTTGGCGCAGTGGTAACCTGCAAACCTTTCATGCTACGGGTCTGGAGTTCAAAGCCCCGTACAGGAGAGATATGCACTACTGATGAGTTTTGTTGAGAATGAAACTCAAACCTATAGTCGTCCCCGAGTGTATGACTAACTGAATGAGCTTAGGATGGTACGTGAAACGGACATCTGAAGGTAATTCCACATCAAAATAACAGTCAAACTGCCAAAAGCATTCTGTTCACGAAAAACGGTATACTCGATTCGCATAATTTGGGGTTCTCAATGGCGCTAGAGATGAGGGGCCACGGATTGTTAAATCAATTCTGAGATGAGATGACTTTTACGATGAACGACGCCGTGCTAAAACAGTGCGTGCCAAACTGGAAACAAAAGAGATCCATCATCTCAGGATAACCACAGTGATATCAAGGTTTTCTGTGGGTTAAATCATCGGCAGGCATTGGGTTCTTTCTACTCGATAGATGGATGATTCGAAGGACGAGAGGAAAGTGAAATGCCAGATGTTTAATCATTCCCAACGTTTGTCACGTGATATATCGTACCACGCAAATCATCCGTGTACACCTAACCAATCATTGAGACCTTTAAGTGCCTGAATGTCTACACCCTATCACCGACGGTCACTTCCTTATATGATCTGTACCGGTCAGACGCGGAATCAATGAAGATAATTGTTCACTTCTGGACTGGTACCCTCATAAAATATAACATTCTTATGTTTGATTAGGTAGGGAAACAGTTTCCAAGTGAAGAATTGCTGTGACAGATGGAATTAAGAAACAGAGGATGCAGCAAACGATTTAGTTTAATTCAGTTTAAAATGGTTTTTGGTGTGTCCAATTTTCAAAATGGTGAGTGTTTGAGAATCGTGCTGATCAACACGTGGTTGAGTTAACACTTGAACGTTGACCGAAGACATTTGCAGTGCAGTCGCGGAAGCCGTAACCTATTAATGATCGTCAAAATAGACGGAACCGCTAAATATCGATCACACGAACTGCTCACCCAACCGACCTCAGTTTGAACAGGGCTGATTGTGAAAATACCCTTTCGGAGACCCACTAGTGCTTAGTTGACCTTGACGTTAGATCCACATGAAGCGAATGATCGAACAGAGCACCAAACGGGGTTTTGACGGCGAAAACTCAGGAACCAGTTTGCCTGGTCGCTTAATAAAGTGTTTATTCTACAGGTTAACCTATCTTTTCATAAATCTGAACGTCAAATTGCTTGAATATGCGTGTCCTTCAAAAACCAACTTCATATTTTTTCCGGACCTGCTCATAAGATTACGTATTTTGTAGCATATCATGGAACAACAATTCACCAGAGGAGCAACAGTTTTTAAGTAGCCCAGTATTTGCCTCTACAAAACAAACCTAGTGATTGGTGGTCAACAAAAAGTATGGGAAAACGGTTTGTTTACTTTTTCGAAATCAACTGCCAAGTGCAGTCCGGGGTTCGAAACGCACCACATTGAGTTGGTAATCAAAAAACTTACCCCTGAGCTACACAGCACCTGAGCATAGACTTGAGAGCTTGACTCTCCGAAATGAATACTATTCTCGCCTGATTTATCTATGTGAAGAAACGAACTCCCGAGGAAACGAGTGATATTCATACCTTAATCTAATATACAGTGCCCCCGAGATCCATGATTGCGCATAAACAATGTGCGGAAAATTGCTCGCCTCGTCCTTCTGTGTGAGCTGAACTTAAGTCAAGTCAAGTCAAAAATCGCTTTATTCATCCTAATGGATGGATTCTAAGCTTTTTGTACTTCAGAATCATTTATCATCGCATACAGATGCAAAGAAAAAGTTTTTAAAATAAACAGCATCGTCAATTCAAAGGAATATGGATTAAAAAGATTGAAAATGAATATCAATTGCGCAAGAATTTCAAAAAGTTTTCTCTAACGGATGCATTTTGAGCCAGAAATCTCGAAAGAAAGGAGATGACGGACAAACGATAGGCAGTGGTACGAGCATACACCAGTTTGTAACAACATCTAGTTACAGAAGTGGACACGCGTCGTTTAAGTTCTGTGTGTAATGGGTGAGTGGTGTCTGACAGAATATTGTTACAGAAGTTTTCACAAGAGGTAAAATCTTTGTCGGAGATAAAGTTAAGCAAGTGCAAATAAGGAATACCGCTTGTGCGAGAAATAATTTTAATAGACCGGCGTAGAATTGTGTAATCTTNGGGTGAGAGATGTCTGATAGAATATTGTTACAGAAGTTTTCACAAGAGGTAAAATCTTTATCGGAGATAAAGTTAAACAAGTCCAAATAGAGAATACCGCTTGTGCGAGGAATAATTTGAATAGGCCGGCGTAGAATTGTGTAATCTTTCACTCTAACACTGGCAAATAAAACTGGGAAGCCGTAAAGAAGATGAGTAACAACACAAAATACACAAATTGAGCGAGTAAATACAGTGGAAATTTGAAAGATCGCAAGTAGGGAATAAAGAAACACAATCCTCGAATCTTTTTAAAAGTAAAGTATAAATGTTAAATCCATGTAAGGTCTTGGTAGATAGTAACACCAAGGTATTTCAGAGAACTTACTGGGGGAACAGGCTGGTTTTCAACATAGAGTACAGAACAATTTCTGCCAAAAGCATATAGCCGTCCTTCTTTGGCTAGTGAGAAGCCAACATCCCTGCATTTAGAGGCATTGAGAGATAACTTGGAAGACGAAGACCATGAGTTTAAGGCAGATAAACTGGTTTGAAGCTGTGAGAAGCGAAAATCACCTTGAAATTCAAAATGTATTGTGACACCATGAGCGTAATTAATGAGAAGATCATCTGGGTCAGTGGGAAGGTCACGAAAAGGGGACGGAATTGTTCCCTGGAGCACCCCTGAGTTAACCGGTAGGGAGTCAGAGGTTTTACCAAGAAACGTCATGAATTGTGTTCTGCCAGTAAAATAATCTTCGAGTAAAGAGAGGGTATTATGAGAGAATCCAGCACCTTGGAATAGAGACAAAAGCCTGTTCCTGTCAACACACTTAAAATTATTACTATAGTCGAGGAAACACACACAGAATGCATGTCTAGGGATCGCAAAACTGAGTTTACCAAATGCGCAAGAGCATCTAAGGTAGAACGTTGTTTGCGATAAGTGAATTGATTGTTATCTAGCTGCCCAGTGTCAGGAATAATGTTATTAAGCACAAACGTTTCGAAAACAGAAGCACAGGCGATTGGTCGCAGTTTTCCAGCTTCTTTTTTGGAGACTGGTGTGATGCGCGCAGGTGTCCAGCAGTCGACAATTTTTTTTGTTCCTCGAAGCAACAGTTGAAAATACCGGCAACAAGGCGCCGCTAGATAATACAATCATCTATAGATCTTTTGTGCCAAATTCACCAATTTGATGCTCACAAGTCAAGTCAGCATAAGCTTTATGCACCCGAGGAGAGCTGAGTTTTCAACAAGTTTCACGAGAATACAGTCAAAACAGGAAGAAAAAACGCAGCAAAGGAAGTGAGCAAAACGATAGCACACACACACTACGAGCAATTAGATAATAAATAATAGTTAAAAAAACAATCAATTTAGCGTATAAAGCTTGGATTAGCCCATTCGATTGTTCAGAGGCACTCGGGATTCGAACACACGTCCTCCAGGGTGACAATTCAGTGAGTGACCTGTACGACCGGGCCATCACCTTTTAGGGTTATGTTGTGCCTGTTCACGACGAGTTCGGGTGAATCGTGAAAAGTAATTTGATAACGGGAGCTAGATTTTTAGATTGAAGGGATCAGCAACACATTGGGAAACATTATCCATTAGGGATCGTCGCGAGGACGAACTGAAAACGCCAGTCAGGCTGTTCGAAAGTGCTAGTTTGTCGACTGAGTCTGATTGCATTGGCAGCGTCGTTGTTTGATTCGCATAGTACTACTCTGCGAACTCTTTCTGTAATCAGTTCTCTCTCTCCTGTTCCGATTCAGTCTGAGAATAGCCTCTCTGTTTCATGTTCCATACACATCTGGTGGTTCGTTCAAAAAGTGAAGCTCTGGTGTTAATCGTATCGCAAGCAACGCTATCAGCTCATGGCTCTTGGTTAACGTGATCCAGGGGCCTACCCACATCCAACGTCAGATTTGTTTATCAACAATACGACTGCCGGGTGGCCCAGATCTAAGATGCGAGCCAATCTGATCTCAGTGACGATCAGTTTTGAATTTATTGTCTCTGAACCGGTCAACTCGAAACCGTTTCACCCGATTTTTGTCGAGGTCAACAATCTCGATCTAATATTGTGGCGTTGGTGAATTTTTAAAACTAACTGTTTTAGGTCGACATTCAAACTGTGCTCCATTTTCAGAGCATCCTTCGCGGTATTTTAATTAAGGCAAAGAGCATTGAGAAACCATTTATACACAGTCCTATTCAGTTCAAGACAGACAAGAAAGATATGCTGATAAGGGGCATTTGTCAAACGATTCCAAACATATTCCGTGATCCAAATTTTCCAAAGCCTCCGTATGTTTCGGGGTTGAATTCTAATCGATCATTTTCATTTGAACCTAATAATCAATAAATGAGAGGGTGAAAGATTAATATCCGGAGCAACAATTTGGTCGGTGAACCATTTACAGTTCAGTTATGACAATTGGCTGAACATTTTGCTTTCAAACAAACTAAGAAGAAGTGAAACAACCGGGCACACCAAACCAACATCATCATAGATGTGGCAGTGGTCACTGTCTCGATTGGATATCGAGGTGTTTTAGACATTTTAACCTCATCTAGAGGGGTACGAAAGCTGAGAAAACAATTTCCGGATACGCAGTGTATACGACGATTACGAGGTGCCGATGACTGGGCAAGAAAAACGTGAACTGTAATCTATTAGGGATACTGTTCATTGATTGGAACTCACAGAATCAATCGACACATGCTCGCACAGCACAGCATAGCACAATTCACATGGGTCGATATAGTCGGACTGTTAGGATGGAATTCAGTCGAGGTCACCGGTGGGTGACAATTATCTATGACTACAAATGTGGTTTAAAGCAGTAGTAGTAGTAGCAGCAGTAGCAGCAGTAGCAGCAGCAGCAGCAGCAGCAGCAGCAGCAGCAGCAGAGTGTTGAGGCCTTCATTGAACTGACTAAAGGGTTATCCGCTTCGGCATGTGGTCGAGCTGTTTTACTAAAAGATTTGAGCTCATCGAATCGTGGGTGGTGGAGAATACTTCGAGAACATGTAGTGCTTATTTTTGTGTAACAAATAAAACTTTTTGTCTACCCGGAAAACGTTTTGCTCAGTCCTTGTCTTGGTCGGATGGAGTGGACGCCGGACCTCGGTGGAATGCGGTTTTCACACACGACCCCCACTGCATTGTGGTTCGGGCTTTGACTTGTGGATTCCCCAAGAGAACTCATCTACCTTGACCTGATAAACCTGGCCGCATCGTGCGCACAAGCAAATCAGGGAATGTTTTTTTATTTTTGTAAAGATTCTTGTACTGTGGTTTGTTTGGCACACTGACTGGGCTCAGACGCATATATATATATATACCTCGTTTGGAACACCGGGTGAATTATGGATATACCACTCTTTCAGAGCCAGTCCATTGAAGAATCAATGCTATAATTCGATGTTTTGTGGGTTAGATGCTACTAACCGTAGTAAACGTGACTTCATCGTCTTCACAGAATATTTCATAATAAGTAGTATGTGAACGACTTGACAAGATTTCCCTGGAAGCACACGTTCAGTTTCGCTTTTCTTGTTGCTCGTCTGGCATGCGTATCCGATAATCTATCAGTTCATTCATATACTTGTACCCAGGAATTGTATTTTCGTCACAACAACTTTGTTTCCAACACCGGGTGACGTTTGGATAGACAACTCTTTCAGAGCCAGTCCACTGAAGAATCAATGCTACAATTCAATGTTTTGTGAGTGGGTTAGATGCTATTAACCGCAACTTGAAGTACAAATCCAGAGAGAGATATCAGTACAACATTCTCGGCCATTCTAAACTCATAGCGTCCCCGATCGGATTTTAAACTTAATCACAAGTCGCAATCACGAACAGAAAGTGAGACCCAAACACCTCACCTTTACCGGTGGGTACTATTGCTTAAGAAACTCGGTCGGTTAATTCTTCTATTAGGGTTTATTTGGTAAAATTTCTACTGACATCACAGTTTTATTTGCCAAGTTGTCAATTAAAATGTCACGTGACTGAGCTGTTTCATTCCCGTACTAGTCGCTTTTGTTACGTGTGTATCAGTTTTGCTCAGATCGAATTCGTTGCCAAAACTCCCTGATGACGCGTAAGACACAGACCATTTTTCGCCATGGTCCTAGGCCTATTGTGTTCGTGTGTGTTTGTGAAAATCACGAGACATTCCCGTATTGATTTTGGGAACGCCCGTCTTTCTGTCTGGGTTTGAATCAAGGGAAACACGAGTGTATGTGTACGTGAGAAAGAACGAGACGGTGAGTGTGGAAGAAGTATGTTGATGACTGCCAGTCCTTCTCTATGCTACCTTACGCACCACTCTTTCCACCCTACCTGTCAGGCCAATGAAACGCACAGTGATCACGTGATGAATGCGCGTACCGGAAAAAGGAACCCACGTGTCTTATTGCTAATTTCGCTAATAGAAGACTGTTTAGAAGAGCTTGGAAATTGAACCGTTGGTTTTACGGGTGATCTGGTGAAAAGAATAAATTGTCGTAATCGGTGTTTGGCGAGCTGCACACAGCGTAAACGAGAACATACGTTGGTAGGATGAAAATATAGTGTACATTTTGGCAAGGGAAGAATATAAATAAATAACCAAGCACAATGTCAACGTGTATATGTGAATTACAACAATCTGAATGTCCTTTTAACCCCATTTCGAAATCTCCTGGTTACTATACTCGCCTCTGGATGAAAAACACCCGTGTGCGGATAGGGGTACATCATAATTGACCAGAAGGCAGAAATGCAACGAGATAGATAGATAGATAGATAGATAGATAGATGTTTAAAACAAAAACCATTTAAAAAATAAAGATGTTTATTCGACTGAAATCTCTCGCAACAACGTGTAACTTGCAATCAAATCATCATCAACTACTATGGTGCATAGATGCGTTCTCACAAAATGGAGTCAAACGTTTCCCTCACGAGCACAACGTGGTATGACGGTGTCAAAATCCATTCTACCGCATGACCTAGTTCGTATCTTGATCATTTAACCGATGTTTGATGTGTCATGTGCACGTGCGTGCACAACCGTTAGACCTTTCTGAGGCTGATCACACCCGGGATACGCATACTAAGCAAATAAAAACGAATCCCAATCTGGCACAGGTGTGTGTGTGTGTAGTGTAATCGTCGTACATTTGGAATTTTGGCCTCTGCTAAACAATGGTGTTCAGCCGTGATTATGCCGCGAACGCCTATCAATGAATAAGTTATGATCAACAAATTTGTGATTAACAAGTTAGAGCGAGAGAGATGGGGGGGGGGAGTTGCCGGCGATCACTTTGGCACTAACATCACACGGTCCGTAAACTGATCACAATGTCAAAGTTTCAAAAGTGTTAATATACTACTGTCACTGAATGAGTAGTTATATAATTCTCAAGAGCACGCGTTGCGTGTATAGGTTACGCAGCCTACGAACAAATTATGCGAAGTGGAAATAAAAAGCAAATTTGAAAAGTGCTTTATGATTTCAACCAGTGAAGGTTTGAATAGTCTGCTCCGGAGGTAGTCTTAATCCGCTCATATTCAGATGCCTTTTACAGGAGTGTTTTCCACTATTCTATAGATTATGGGTCCCATTACTCAGCCATGGAAAAATAGCATAAACAGGGTCGTATTCAAAATTGATGGAAAATAAAAGTATGGATCGGATTTTATTCGCTAGAATTTATCAGAATGGGAGCTATTTTCTATGAAAATAGCAAATGTTCACTGGTTACAAAGCTTAATCACTTTTAGCATTTTCATTATACTTCTTTCCAGTAAACACATTCATGGATACAATTTAAAGGAAGACTGAGGAGTAGCCAGTCGTAGAGAATGTATGCAACGAACACAAACCCGGGG
>UZAN01048688.1:6321-18037 GCA_900618425.1 Echinostoma caproni | reverse complement strand
GTTGGAAACTTTCACAAACTGACTACTGATTTCAAGTAAGTAATGGAGGAAAATGAAAAACGGTCTGATCAGCTGCCCGGTGGCCGAGTGGGTAGCATGCTTGCGTTCTGCCTATGAGGTCCCGGGTTCGATAGATTCGCACTGCTGATGAGACCCAACCAGGTCGAAACAACTGTTCAGTGCTTCCTAGGTTTTCAGTTCACACCTCATTTTCTATATACACGACGAATTCCCATTTGTAATCGTATTTTCACTGTTACCAGGATGAGATCAGAAAATGTGAAAACAATCCGCTTTCTTGTATCCCAAACGTTGTTTTTCTCTCATATCTGGTTCATCCTTTTCCTGGCGATTTTGTACTGAACAACGACTAGCGTCGGGCAAACGACGCACCTTGTCACAATGTGGCTGTCTGCTTCAGTGCTTCTGTCTCTCCGTTCTGCCTTCCTCCAGTTTTGGAGCTCTTCGCGTGTGAGGGTTTCTTATCCATTTTTTGTTAGCTTTTTCTGCACCTTATCACTCACCCCGTTACATTGCATAAGTGAAACAGGGAGTTTTTTTTTAGCAAACTAACTTATCCTAAGCAGAACAAGATGAATCTTTCGGATTGCTGTATTCTGTTTTTCAATTGGTGCAGACTCACCTGCGTCATTTTATCCACACTTGAAAACAAACGCCAATTTCGGTGTTGGCAAGACTTCTGTGTTCACATTACATCAGCACCAATAGATCTGAACCTGTTTTATCGTTGGCCACAAATCAGTCGGTAAATTGCTCGTGTTCTAACTGCAATCTGTTGTGTGGGCACGTATCCAGTTGGTAAGGCCTACCTTTTCATGTTCAACCACTGGGTTTAAATTAGCGAAAACAGGATTACTTGTTCTATTTCCGAAACGTCCGAGGACTTCAATCATTCCATTCCATCAAGATTGATGTTTTTTCACAATCATGGTGCCAATGCAAAACAATGATACTGATGTTATGGAGGGGTACAGAAAGATTAGATAAAAATGAGGAAAACAGAGAACTTGGTAAACGAATGTATAAATGAAGGAATTTTCTTTGTAGATTCACCATACAATTTTTGAAGACTTTTTTTTGTTATGAGGAACGGGGTTTCGCCAAACAAATCACACAGCAATCGTGCCACTGATATCTATTCTAATCCATATCTCCCAGCGTCTCTAGCCATCGGCAATCCTCATCCCTTGGACCCCAGCCAGGAAGGCGAGCTATACCAACCGAATCCAGTGCTGAAGCTTACTTCTTCATGGTCATGGTCTGACCACCGCGAAGCTTCTTCCAACCTTGCCCAACACGTGCAAAGAGAGCACGGCGAGGTAGTCGATGGGCAGGTATACGAAAAACATGACAGAGCCATCGGAGGCGGTGTAGAACGATTTCTTCCGTTAGAGAACGACTATCAGTACCCAGCTCACGACGACGATTTCGCCATTGCTCACCCGATGTTCAAACTAGACACGAACAATACTTTTAAGGCATCGGTGGTCGAATTCGGAAAGTCGATTAACATCCCCAACGCGGAGAGGCCAGGCGGTGTACACCCTTATCTTAAGGGGCAGTCGGATGTCACGGCGGCTCAACAGGTGTCGCGGGTTGGCGAAAGCTGCTTTAGCTTTCGCTATTCGTGATATGGTCTCTTCCTCAACGTTACCTTCAGCTGTGATTAAGCTCCCGAGGTACTCTCTCTCTCACCTATTTCCTGCTGATCAACACAGAGGGTGAGTGCAGGCACAGGCTCCTGCCAGTCTTGAACCAGCACTTTGCACTTGGAAGGTGCAAAGCATATACCGTACCTGGAAACCTCTATCGCTAAATGGTGTAAACTTTGTTGGGCTGCCTGTGCATTGTCACCTAGCAAGGCGATGTCATCGGCATTCTAAGTCAAGAACTCTATTCCATGGGAGGAGTTCGACTCCCCGCTCTGCTAGACCGGACAAAGCGTCCTGCAGAACATCCTCTATGGCGAAGTTAAAAGGGAAAGGGGATATAGGGCAGCCTCGTCGAATTCTGTTGGAGACAGCGAAGAGTGGTGAAAGCTGACCATAAGCCCGACCTGAAAAGTATAACGATACAACTCTTTGAGGATCGACACATACTTCTCTGGTACTCCATTCATCAACAAACACCTCTATAGTGCGGTCCTACCAACAGGATCGAAGGCCGCGCGAATGTCTAAAAACACAATGATCGTTGGTCTATGATAAGCATGAGGGTGCTCAAGCAACTTTCGGAGGGTGGATATTTGATTGATGCATCCACGACCAGAGTGAAACCCAGCCTGCTCCTCACGGGCATGTTTCTTCGTGCGTTATGTACAATCTACGAAGAATGATGGACGCTAACATCTTTGACGCTATTGTTATAAGGCTTATACCCCTATGATTGGTGCAATGATTGCGCGGACTCTTTTTATAGATAGGGACGACAGTCGACTCCCAGCACGAGGAAGGGACCTGCTCAGTGCTCCAAACTTAAGAGAACAGGACGTGGAGTTCTCTAACAAGCTTTAATCCACCATCTTTAAATAGAGCTGGGGGGAGGCTATCGTAATCCGGCGCTTTGTGACGTCCCAAGGCTTGGATCTCCTTACGGATTTCCGCCTCAGAAGGTGGGTCTGTTGAAACAGACCATGGGACGTGTGCCGGAATAGTTATGTGAGAAGCTGGCGCCAGCTAAATTGTGCTTCGAAGTGCTCCGCCTAGCGTTCAAGACGTCGCTGTTGATTGTGAATTGGCGAACCATCAGCTTCGCAGATTGTTTCGCTCACACCCAAGGCTTCCCTACCGGTGACTCGGATGAGAAAGAACAGCTTACGGGAAGTTCCCATGACGGCAACACGTTCCATATCTGATGCGCGTTGCGACCACCAGATCCCGCGATCTGTGCGTAGGCTTGCGTTAAGTTCACGTCTGATTACAAGCCGTGTTACCTTATGCTCACTGCCGGTCGGAAGTGACCGATGTGCTTCAGGAAAGCGCAGAGACTCAGCGGAAATTCAGGGTGTCGAGACACGGCGTGTAAGACCACAACTAACTAAGCCAACAGAATGCAGAGCATTCTTGATAAGCGACCAGTGCTCACTGACGTTATCAGGTGGGGTTGGTTCTAGCTTTTCAGTTAGCAAATTTTGAAAGACGGCTAGGCATGCTGGTTGAGACAGCTCATCGCAGTCTAACCGCCGCTGTGGCATATGTTTAGGACGCCCACCGAAGCGCATGGATAGCTTGGTGCAAACTAACGCGCGATCGGATTCGAGGGTGGTGCAGTAGTACGATCGGTAGTCTTGGATGCAACCCCACCATTTAAAGCTTATCGCGATATGGTCGATCTGCGTCCGTCTCTGACTCGAGGAAGATGGATGCCAAGTGGTGTAAGGGCAGTTGGAGCGTCTGAAGTTCGTACGGGTGAGAAACAGGCGGTGGTCAAATCATAGAACCAGCAGCCGTTTCCCGTTTTCCGAACGACAGGAATCTAGACCGAAAGGACCACCCAGATGTGCCTCACTCGAAGTCAGTCGGCCTACTCTAGCATTCATGCCTCCTGCTAAAATCAGGATATCAGCCCGATTTGCCTTACGCAAGTGGTCGTGTAGCTTTTGGTAGAAAGCATCTTTGACTGTTTCTCAGCTAGAGTTCGTAGGTGCGTACGTTGAGACGACAAACAAATTGCGTCTTTCGGAGCGTCGACTATTTACTTTGCACGAGCCTCTAAGTCTCACTGCGCATAACCTACCGTCAACTGGGATCCAGTGCAAGAGCGCGGCATCAGCTCTCTCACCGAGAGCCACACCAACGCCAGCAAGACCGGAAGCCGCAACCTCAGAGTCCCCACAGAGGCGTAAGTGAAACTTCACTAATGGGTTTGACGGGGACTTCAATCGGATGGTGGAGCTAGAGTCTTGAATGCGAGTCTCTTGGATACAACACACATTGATGGCTAGGGTTTCGAGGGTATGAGCTAAACACGCTTGCTGTCTTATACGCATCAAGGTAGGCACGTTAAATGTGTCTAGTTTGAAAGGACATCGAGGACGAAGAAGAGCTTCAACTGATGGAGGAAGATTCGGTGTGACTTGGACGCGATTCTAGGCAGGACGCGAGAGAAAAGGGACGGAATTTCCATCGGAGGCACAACTGGTAGTAAGATTGTCTGAAGATCTTGATAATAATGGGAATGTTTGAGGGGGTGAATGTGAGGTGGAGGAAAAGCTGGAAAAAAGGAAGATGTGCACGGTGTAAAGCGTTTTTTCATGCGCGAGAGCTGAACGAGCGAGTTATTGATCAAGCTGAAGCTCATTGTTTGTATTTTGGGCTATTGTACTACTCGGTTACCCAGTCCAGTCCCGTGTTTGAGGATGCACTCTAGCCTTTACGCAACCAAGCGCGAGCTACAAGGCAGCAGATAAGCCGGTGACCGGTCGGTTGGTTCATTCGCCTTCTCTGGAAGACCTTGTCGGGTTGACGGAACTCGACAAGGGAGTAATGGCCGTATCCAGTGGCNGGCCACACTCAAAACGTCAAAGCGCTGTCATAAGATACATATGGCGTTTTGTGTGGTGAATCCTTGCCAAGTGATAAACCCACCACTGCCACTGGTCGTCCGCGACCGCTTATTCAGTAAGAATAAACCCACTTTATTCAGTTAACCTCTATTTGGCGGCCGTTTCCCTATCCGCGACCTTTGGACGGGCTCGGTAGCATACAGCTCTGCTCTTGCCGAGCAAGCTTGATCTCTCTGTCAATCACTGAAATGTAGATCTTCGCGACTATGGGATTCACTCTAGCTGCTGTCCATCCCTAAAAATGTGTGTATTAAAAATGAAAATAAAAAAGAATCAGTGTTTAGTTCACAAAATCATGGGGATTGTGGGCGCAATTAGGAAGAAACCGATAAATTTGGGAAAAGACCTGAAGTTTGACCGCAAATCCAGCCATAGCATCAGCTCTGAGCTCTCTGTGACGAAGGTTTTAGCTATCGCACGTTCGTATCCCCTTCAGGAAGCCCGGAAGAACCGAATTGAGACATTAGTATATTGAGCTTTATGTCCTTTTGGTCCACATCAGTTTCTATAGGAGTGTTTTACATGACTATCGAAAATATTCCGAATGCTCGCGATCGAGATAATATTTCAGAGTAAATAGTATCTATTCCATGGGGATTTTGTATGAAAATAGAGAGCAACGAGTCAACAATTAGTGGGCGGTGGCGAGGTTTGAGTGACATCTGTCTAAGGATGGTGGTGGTGGCGCATTGGTTTAGTCGCTGTCACAGGCGTGTTTTCGACCCTATGGTCCGAGGTTCGAGCCCCGCCACCGCCACCCAACTTTGGTGGTAGCCAGCTTTGCTGTCGCCCGGTTCAATACCACACCCAACATATCGGGGCCGAATATAGTTCACCATTCCAAGTCCCGGGGCTTTGATAACCGGTTTCCATCACCGAACAGCCGGTCCTCGTGACTATGGGGCTTTCCCCGTCTGCTGCTCATTACACGAAAGTGTGTAATAAAAAAACAGATATGGTTACGTGGTTGATTTTTGGAGTTTTCTTAGATCCAAGCGAGCGAGCAAGACAAGGTTTGCTTTTCTAAACAACTTGACCTGTGCTTCACATTGATCACTTGAATACGTGAATAAAAACTGTTTCATTTTACGGTGTCGGTACCGATGCTCAACTAGTCCGTTGCACAGACTGCTTGCTGTTTGGATCGTTTGGATCATACTATAGTTTTGTTTTAGCCCGGTGCATTCGGATTTGTAGTTTTAGATTAAAGATCAGTGTATTTCGGATTAGTGGAATATACGTACACAAACGTGATAATGAATTATTGATTGTTGAACACGAGTGGTCTCTCTCTCTTTGTGTTTATGTATTGTGTATGTGTGTGTATTTTCTATGTATGTATGTATGTATGTATGTATGTATGCAGGTAGGTATATGTACACTATCTGAATAGCAGTGTGAAGTTCATTCCATCGAAATGTTCACGGGTTTCAATTTAGCCACAGGCGATTCCATGGCATAGGGTGCATGCAAACACACATTCAAGCAGATGAGCGAGCTTTGTCCGCGATCAAGGTCATTCGTTTGTGAATCGTCGTACAACTCTCGACTCGACGGATGTGTGTGTGTGGTGGTTGACCTCATTTTCGAGGTCAATAGGTCACACACAAACCGCGTCCATACGATCATGTGCCCAGTCGAGGTCAGAGAAATGCATCGTTGATCTTGTTTGATAAGGCAATCAAAGCAATTCCGAGGGAACTGAAAGCACAGCAACAATGGACATGACATTTTTTCTAGTCTCTCTCTCTCTCTGTTTGTGATAAATGACCACCTGTGGTTGCTCCGTTTTGGTATGCCAATATAGCATGCAACTGACACCCTGGCCTATCGAATTGTATACAGTCATGTATACAGTCAGTATGTAACAGTAACCCATGAAACTGAGACCATCCAACATCAGATGACTAATAATACATCAGTTGATTTGTATGCCTTTGGGGAGTTGGGTTCCCCGGTGGTTACAGCTGGGAAAGCATTTTTTCATCATTCATTTTACAAAGAATTCGGTCCGGTTCAACGAATGGGTGAGTGAATGTTGGCACTAAAGAAGAGCTGAAAAATGTGCGTGAAGGGAAAGCCTGAAGGATGGCCAGTTCCAGTCAATTGTCGCTCACCACTACTCACAAGTAACCGTGAGTTAAATGCGACTTAATAATCCAGCCTAGTAGGTTTGTGGCCAATTTGCCCGTAACCTGCATGGAAGACCTGATTTGATGCGAGGATTTCGACTGGAGTTAACAGGTGGTCAACTGTTTTTCCCTTGGTTGCTATCGTGCCAACAAGGATCTGACTGACTATCCCTGAAGATGACATCCGGAACAGACATGAATTGGCAATTCGGTTCAGCCGTGGTATGAGGTAGTTGGCACAGTGGTAGCACATACGCCGTCCATGCGANGGGTTCAGAGTTCAAATCCCGGATGGGATGGTGTACATGAGCTACTAATGAAAGAAAAAGAAAATCAATAGGTTAAACAGTGCTCCGGTTTGGTCGCGTGCCCAGGCTTGATTGGTTCACAGAGCACATTATGGATCATTTTATCGGCTTTGATATCAAACTTATGAAAAGTGATGTTCTTAAGGTCGTCCTATCTCCTTTTCGATTTAACTTTGTCACAGAAGAAATTCTTGAAACAGCCCTAACCTCCTGGGAAGATAGTGGGATCGATTTGCTCCCAGATAGCAGACTGTCTGATCGGGAGTATGCAGACGACCTTCTCCTGCTAAGTGAAGATCCAGATATGGTACATGTTCTTCTGGAGTGCTAGTGTAGCCAGGCATCTTCAAAGTGTTGCTACAAGACTGGGTTGGTCTAGCCCCCGACTTCACTCTGGCTGAGGAGGTAGTGGACGGAGACAAATTTTGCAACCTGAGCAGCTATACCTCACCTGCTGGAGGCAACATAGGTGAAATGGCGACACACACGCATACAGAAGGTTCAACTGGCAGAGGTAGGTGATGGATGTGAAAAAGTCAGGGGCTTAGTATGAGTGTATGAAAACCGTAACCATTCGGGGTAATTGTAACCGACACTGAGTGATTCTTCAAATTGTTGTTTGGCCGATTTGAAGTTTGTATGTCGATTGCGAAACTTCAAACTTCAAATCTGCCAAACAACAATTTGAAAAATTAACCTTTCTTTAGAAACTCATTCGGTGGACTCCGGTGAATTCTAAGGAAAACCTGTCTGTCAGAGCTTACATGCTAACTGGTGGATGCCACATGCCTCTGTAAGTTGGATGGGTAAATTCGAATGTGAGACGTCGGTGCTATCGGTGTGGCCTCGTAGCTCAGCTGGTAGAGCATGCGCGTACAAAGCGTCCAGTGTTACTGGTTTGGCGTCGTAGCTCAGCTGGTAGAGCATGCGCGTACAAAGTGTAAGCGGCGTCCATGCGTGGGTTCGAACCCCACCGAGGCTACTGAACTTTTCACAATCGACCTACGAACTGAGTGATTGGTTTGTGGGTTGTAAGCGGTGGTACTCGTGCATCCCCTCATTATCCTACTCCACCAGTACCTCTGTTCATTTCAATCCGGGTTCATTTTTGTACGGGACTTAAGAGACCATGTTACCCTTGAAACCAACCTCGCCTTTCTCTTTTGGACCGAGTTTAACACCAAGCCACCATCTCCCTGCTCGTCAATGATTCCGCCTAAAACGTGGCTTATCCTCACTGGTTCACCGCCGTTAGGCCACAACCATGGATCCATTCTGCCGATAGTTCTTTGAAGTAGATTCAGATGAATTCGCCGCCTCTTGCGTTCTCCTTCCGGCACGCAAATCCCGTCCGTAAACCTGTCAACCTCGGGATACTCTAATTCTGGCTAGGAATAAACTGTCTTTTCCGGGCTCTCTTCTGACCCGTCCATCCATCTCCATGCTTACAGCTAGAATCGACAAGCCGGTTTGTACGGTAAATATTTCCATCATACTTCCATGTACACAGATAATCAGTCCGCCTGGTGGATATGCGGTTTTTATTTTATTTACCTCAGACAGGTAAAAGACCTAAGCACAGATGTGCTACCAAAAGTACATTGTGACAGCTAATTCAGATTGAACTTTTGTGTAGTACGTCTGAGTTATTTCACCAGTATAGAAAAAAAAAACATATCGTTCTCCCGGAGAGTAATTAAACAATAACCGATCCAGTTGTTTCGAACCTGTGGGGATATCATCGTTCATTTTTAAAGGAGGATTCAGTTTACCGGAATTCCTCGTTGTTAACACTACTCACTTGACCAATTACGGGGTTGTTGATTTGCAATAACTCTCTCTTCTTTCCCGCCTTTACTGGTACTGCTCTGACCGGATTCCCGGGAAAATGAAAAAAAAAGATTCCATTACGAAGTGACCTATGCGATTCAAGAAATGGGAGATTATCGTGGTAGAACTTCACGCTCATTCCAGATGACCGTCATTTTCTACAACATCACTAATTACGTTATCACATTCGAATCAAGTCTTGACCGATCAAGGGAATTGCATTTCATTCCTATTTCACACACGTCTGAATCCAGACTGTGTACTAAACAAACCATTGCATAATGATCTTACAGTAAATTGACCCTGCCTCATCCACTCACTCATCCACGACCGTAAAAGTGGAAAACACTTTGGCAGATAGAAATTCTGGCTAAAAACCGATATTCGTATGTTTTTGTGATATGGTCCAGTCTGACTTATCACCGGGGTCAGAAAAGTAACACAAACAAAAAACTGCTATGTTAATTAACCGGGTTTATCCAATGGATGAACTACATTTTGAACTCGTGTACGAAGAGTTGTCTGAGATGACTCTAAATGACGTGTTTCACATCAGCACTTGGTCATGCCTTTGGTTTCACCTATTCACTCAATGGAATTTCGAACCTTCACCCTCGTCCCCCGAGTTTTCACTGAACATAACTAACAACCCCGGAGTACGTGTGTCCGAATCCCACTACCAACGCCTGAATTCCTCTTGTCCGATTTGTTGTATTGAAGCTCTCCGATTGGTCGCTCCCTCCACCCTCCTGAAAATTGTATCATTATATATTGAATAAAAAGAATATGAAGTAGAAGAAAACTAAATCAATCATTTTAGACACACAATCCTGGGGAAAATGCTAAATACGGCATTTCAGTTGTTCAGTCTTCAATAAAAAAGAGAAGAAGATCAGTATCACAGGACCACCTCATGAGAAAACTATAATATCGCTCTTGAGTGTGATGTGAATAATGTATGACGACCGTTCCATCACAGAACTCAAACGCACCTTTTGAGTATTACTTGTAACAGGTCCTCGATAGACAACTGTTCTTGTTTCAATACAGTCAAACTTTAATTCACACTTGGATGCATGCATACGTGAACTGTGACATAACCTTCCAGTCGAAATGCTCCCTCTCTCTCTCTCTGTTCTCAGCGGATTTGAGACCTGGGTTGCATGCATACTCCTAGACTAAATTAATACCGCGGAACAATTATCAGCTTTTGGTCAACGATGTTCTATTGTACGAATGTGGAGATCAGCCTAGTGAACACCATACAAAATGGCGAGGTCACTCGGACCGTTAACCAAAAAATGCGCACTATAGCATCGGTGAACTCCTGCCATTTCTGAGACGAGACCATTGTGATTTGGAACCTGCGTTTCTCGACTCATCAAAACACTTCCGTGGCAGTCCATTACCGTTTTTCTGCCTCGATCGCCTAATACATCATAAATTGGGTCTTGATTGGTTGCATCGCTTAACTAATCCGTGAATACCACACTCCACTTGGTAGGCAGCAGAAATTCTCCTCCAACAGGCCACGGCAGTGATTAACTGGGCTCGGTTAATTTGGAACTAGTTCTGTAGAACGTCGAAGTCACGGTGACTGGTTAGGCCAAAGACACGGTTTAAATTCAAACTTGTTCGTTTTCCTTACATCAGCATCCTGTCATCTGAGTCGCCTCTAGATCAAGCTGACTCATGTATCCAGGGTTGGACGCAGAAAGTCCCTTCCGGAAATGTCCGAGAGATGTGTCAGTGGTATGAAGAATTTAAATTCAGCGTTGACTTTCGTTTACTGCCATTGCTTTGATAGTCTGATAGATAGGGCTCAGTACAGAATCAGTGGCACCAATGCCGTAGTCATTGTCACTCCGTACACAATAAAAATGCATCTTTGAGAAGCGTAGAACACTTGACAACGAAACAAACAAACAAACAAACAAACAAACAAATTGCCATTCTTGTTCTCTGCAATCCGGTTTTTCTCGTTTGCTTCATTCGTACAAGACATATGAGATTACCGGTGCTCACATCGGCCAAACAATAAAAATCGCACAAAAAAATCGTTATTTTAGTAATTTATTCTTTCAGATCAGTCACCAATTTGCATTCGTGTTGTTCTCCCTATATATACATCCGGCTGGGATGCACTTTTCAATCCAGAAACTTCAATAACCATTTATCCTTTAGGGTTAGGATCGTCTTGTTCTCATGATCCCGGCCGATAGGATTTAGGAGTGCCGGTTAGCTCAACTGTCATTCGGTGTAGGTTGGAATTACTATACTAATTGAATCTAGCAGCCTCCTCTGTGCTCATGAGTTGAAGATCGATCGTGAGATTTGCAACAGCGACTTTAATGACGGCGACAAAGCGTGCGCAACATTGCATTACATGGCATTAGCCGAATCGCTTAATATGCACTACCTTTTAAACTATTCTAATGGCTCTCATAGATGATCTTAAATGTTCAATTGGGCTTTCCCAGGTGTAACACTTAAATTTCAACTATCCTATAACTTCTGATTGTTTGGCGTTACTGGTGAACGTTGTGTGATATTCAATGGGTGGCGTAAGCAGGAAGCATCTAGGATTATTCGCAATCGAGAGGAAGAACGAGACAGATAGGATAGAGGTTTTACCAAGTGGGTGCCTGAGACTTTAGGATGTGACATGACTTTGGAGTAGCCCACACCGACGAAGGAGGTTTTCTTTGGGAACCCTAAACGGAGCCTCCATAGATTACGCTGGTTGGGAGCGTATATTGCGCATGTCGCCAAGTAAATTGTCACGGCCTATGGTGTTTGCCGAGACAGGTAGTGAATGAAAAACGTCAAGGGCGGCCAAACTAACATCTAGAATAAGAGTA
>UZAN01048686.1:2075-12880 GCA_900618425.1 Echinostoma caproni | reverse complement strand
CTTGTTGGTCAACTCACGCTCCACAGCTGCTTTGGAGAACTACGCCGTCAATGATTTCAAATCAGAAAGCTTAACCCATTTGACACTTCTCGTTCAGTTATGTTTACTGTTGTTTTCCCAATCTTACTTCTTTGTCTTCCAGTTGTTCTTCCCGACTTAGACAGGATTTGAAACTCTTGTGCTATAATCGAAAATTTATCGCTCGTGTTTCCATAACTTATGTAAACTAGTCAATTTTAATACTTTCTCCTTGTGTTAACTTCTATAAAAATGATTTCCCCCACCCGCGAACTCTAAACCCTATGTAAACTTTTGATTCGTATCCTGTGGTTCCCACGTCTGAACTCCGACAGAACTTATGCGAAAATTCCCCTGCACATGTACTCACTCCTGTTTTAACCCATCTGTCTTGTTTTTTCCAGCCTTTATCCAGACCCCAAATTTCCCGGACGTCATCGTGGATTTGGCTACATTGATTTCGAGGCTGAAGAATCTGCGATTGCAGCAGTTTCCAGCATGAATTGTTTCGATCTTGCCGGTCAACAACTCCGTGTTTGTCGGGCTATCACACCACGCGATGTGACATTACCGCTGGAAGCAAACGTGACTGCGAAACCGAATTCCGGTCTAAGCAGTTCAGCACCCGCAACTGCGGTTGCACTGGCTGCGGCAACGATATCGGCCAAAGTAATGTCTATGGATGCCCAGGAAGCTGGTGCCACAGAAAACGCAACAGAGGTAAGCCTTTTCCCACAATTTTGTTTGCCCCGTAAAGTTAGACACGTGTAGGGGTCAAAAAGGTTTCTTAGGAATTTCGTGACACTAGGCGACCAGTGATACAGCCTAATAAACCGGGCGCGTTATCTGCCCATGAAACAACTGCGTTCAATTCGGAATGCGACAATCTACGACAAATTAGTTTTATTGTTATAACTCGAAAGGATTCTACTTCAAAGTGAGATCAGTTCTTGAACGTTCGGTGCACATCATGTAATCTACATTCTTGGTTCTTCTGCGAAGAATCGTAATCTATTTCCGATAAGGAAAAGTAAAAGTGCAAGGAATTTTTATCATTATATATTTTGAAGTAGGTCAAGTGAAATCTTTAAGATAAAAACGGCAGTGTTTGTTCCTATGACAACAGAACAGTTTGGAAACTTATTTTGCGAATCCAAGCCAGGACATGTATCGGTTCGTATATGATTATTGAATACCCATTTCTTCAGTGGTCCAATTTACCAAGCAGATTTCTCACATTTCATGCAACATTGAATTAGACTAATACCGGTTCAGGGATAAGTTACTGTTTGGCCTAACACGATGAATTCGTTGGACAAATCCAGCTGTTTCATCTAAATTAGACCTACGTTGTCTTCTTCCGAACAGGTTCTTCTGCTAAATTTTACGCTCGCCTCTTCACCGGGAACGGCTACCTTCAATTCGACCTTGGTAGAAGTTAAAACTTGAGTATATTCGTGTCCCAAACTCTTGGATTTAATTTACTCTCTTCGCTCTGGGAACAGGTTGTGTTCAACATTATTGTGAATTAGGTCAACTGAATATGTCGTCAACTTCATTCTATCAACTCTGTACAAATGAGAGCTTGTATCATCGTATGCATGAGCCTTATAATTTAATTCTAAAACGAATACGGTGAACGCATAGGTTTTTTATGTCACCCACACGTCGGTGTAAATCAGTCATTCGCGAATAATTTGGGCGCTTACTTCCAACGCGGAAACTACCTTTAATTTGCCAGACCGATTTCAGCGATTTCCTTCTGACCAGGAATGCTGTTCGAGGCGTGTGAACATCGATCAGCAGTACCCTAGTGAGGTGCGTCTATGGTACTCAGAGGGTAATCAAATCAGCATAGGTATGCTTTTCCTGGTGACAGAACGTCCGACTGTATATCAATTGCACATTTGGATATTTATTCAGACTACAAAGTTTGCTCATCATTAGAATGTAAACTCATCTTCCCAAAATAAATTCATTTTGCTGTTCTGTAGTGATCGAGGTTTACACCGTTTTTGTGGTTCCACTCCTGAATACCGTTTTGTCGACCGAAATAAATTTCGTCTTTTGCTTTTTTAATTATTTATTCTCTTACCAGTTCAACTTGTGTCTGTCACCGGAAGTTTGTTCTGCAATCACAGTGCTGATGTCAGCTTGGTCTGCAGAGCAAGTCGCTTAGCTGATCTTCTCGTCTATACGAGCGACAGTAAGTGAAACCTGTCCTTGAGCCGGTATGTTTGGTGTGCTTGAATCGAAGGCAAATTTTCGGGACGACCTGCTCCTTTTGTGATGTCTGTCTTACGTTTTTTCTGGGTTTTCCAGCTGTCAAAACTGATCCAGCCTGCAGCAGCATATTTCGGTCGGTAACCAGTCGTTCGATCCTCACACGTGCCGCTGGTAAACTGGGACAAAGGAGGACCTTGAAAATCGGATGTCATTCAGCGCGTTAGTGCGATCGGATGCGTAGTGTCTAGCCTCACGAAAATAGCTCCGCCGACACATTGTTAAGTTTTCCTCCTTTCAAACAAGGTCAATTTCAAACTGCTCAATTTCTCTATTCCACCTACCCTCTCACTCCCTTGGTACCACAGGCCTTGCGACCCAATCCAACCAGTGGCTTCTCCGGGTCAACCACGGAAGCTCCCAATCTACCACCGCCCGGGGTGTTCATTCCATCTACGCTTGGCGATTCGAATGAGGATCAGGCGAACAATGAAGAACCAAAAAGTACGTTGTGGAACAACCACATGATCAGCTGGTGTCAAAATACTCTTTCTATCCATCCTTTTTTCAATCTCTTCATGACATTTACAAGAAAGCCGATGGTGGTCTGTGCACGGTTGTCTGATGGTGATACTCTCCATCCAAGCTGCGGAATTTGTGTAAATTTATCGCTATTAAGCTAAAATAGCGGTGTAAAAATTAGGCTCTTGATCGCTAATTCACCTTGTTCCTGTTGTGATGTACGATCGATCGATCTATTTGGTTTTCAGCCATGCAACGATCCTGCATTGCACCGAATGGTCGAGCCCGATTACTTTGTATACAAATCAGCGAACGGGGTAGGGGGCACATACGGCTCTGTTCTTACTTTCACATCTCCTGGTATTGTTTTCGGACACTGCAGAAAGCACAATGATGTCACGTGCACGTATGCAATGCAATCAAAATCGTATTCAACGACTTTTGTATGAAAAATTCCCGTCACAGCATTTAGAACAGACGCAACTTGGCGAAACAATTGGTTTTCAGTAATTCCTTCTCAAGGCGTCCACGGATTACATAGGTAATATTAGAAAACAGATCACACAGTCAGACGCATCACCAATCATGGGTAAGAGTTTGTCATAGTCAACTGGCATTTGTCATTTGATTGGTTGAACTAAGTTACCCACGATTGGTGAAGTGTTATTTAATGATTAAACACTAATAATAGACTTCAATGAATCAGGTGACTGTTATTGTGAATCACTGTGATACCCAAATTGATTAAATTCTTTTTCCCATCGAATTTTCGTTTGCTTAATATAGCACTCCTCCATCCTAGTGACCTTGTTGCTTGCTGGCACTGATCGAATGTTTGCTATTGCACCCTTACACGTGATTTTCTTGTTCTTCTATGGGGCCATTCATGCTTGTCTAATACGTAATGATTGGTGGCTATCATGAAACCATGATCCAGCAGTGATCAAACTAGAACAGCCAGATTGTCAATTTCGATGACGAACAATATTTAGACACCCATTTTAGTAGAGATTAACCAGAATGAAATCAATTTTCATGACTTTGTCCACCGGAATGCTCTGAATGTCCCACGAATCTGTTATTACGATAATTTTCGTTGATGTGGCAACAATTTAGTTAAATTCTAGTACAGAGCAGATAGCTACGGTCAATTTTGTCTACGTGTGTATCACGTGCTGAATCCCATGACGACGCGTTACGAAGACAGCTCATTATATAAACGATGTCCGGTTGCACTACCAGCCTTGTGCTCACGTTTCCTCAACTCAAAGAATATGGCCATTACGACGGCTGATGCTTAAAAGAACAACCGAATTCCCGTTACCAATTCAGATTTGTGGAGGCATCGTGTTCACCCAGGAACTGAATCACGGGGTAGAATGCCGGCGTGCGATATTTTCATTCTCTCCAGGTCCTTTGAGGACGATCTATGCCAATCGTACCGGAACAGTATGGAATTAAATTATTCATTCTGATAGATACCATCAGCAAATATGGATGTAAAATATTGCCTTAACCCAGGCCGTCGAAAGGGAATGCAGGTCTTTACACATGTTTGCGGAAGATGATTTTGCTTCGAATAATCGATGGCCGCAATATCATAACCGGTCACGGAATAGTGCTCATTAAATGACAGATGACGGTTGTAGGTCATGAGCGCGCACAAATCTTATGGGTCTGTCACAAGGAGCTGTGAAATGGAATGCTTTACCATCACAAAGGTATCAAGCCATTGTGGATGAAGTATCACGTGAAAAAGTGCACGCCAGTATCCGTGTCTCTAACCGTGCAAAATAGTTCTGGGGTCTTCAATGGCGCTTTTTCACAACAAACACGAATCGATTGCGTGGGCACAAGATCGAACCGAGAAAGCTTTCCATTTCGTTTATCGCATCCCACTCAATCGATCGAGGGCGCCCGAGTTTGTCCGAAGCGATCACAATTAGCTTACTAGGCCCCAACCTAGGTGCCTAAAAAAGACTGGTGCAGGCGCTGCAATTGTCTTGGTCGGGTGTGAAAACCAAGACACAACATGACCTGTCACTTGACCCAAGTGGGGAAAGGTCACCGCAACTAACACGCTAAACAATTATACACACACATTCACATCCTCTACTCTCTGCCCCCGATAAATGACCTCAAGTCGAGCCAATGGCCATGATTATGTAAGAATTTTTCCACTTAATGATATGTAAGAGCATGACTAGGAATATCCGAAAACAATTGTTCACTCACCGACCCGTTTTCTCCAAAGAATATCTCATATGCTTGATTTGAATACACGGCGATATACACCTTGATTTCGCAATTATTTCACATTCTTGCCGGGTTTTGTTTGTTTCACGTCAGAAAGGCATGCCGTCCGCTTTTACACGGCACAACCTGTATCGGACCGATAAACATAAATTACTTGAAATAAATCTCCCGTTTGCACTTTCGAATGTCGCGAACTCAAACGGTCACTGCACAGCAACACCATTACTTGTTGTTGTCCAACCGAAATAATATGACTGCGGGAAACTTGGCAATTTTTATTTGCATGATAGTCGAGAAACAACGGTTAATTTAGAGTGAAGGCAAGATTCCTATAAGTTCCATTTAGGTCATTGCGGTTCGTGACGCGGTTGTTTTCGTTGGCTTATCGTACAGAATTTAAACTTATCTATCGAACGATATGTGACATTTTACCTCAAATAGATGGGTTGCACTCAATTTGACTGCAGTGGCTGTTCGAGAGTGGACAATTTCCTGGTATTTTCAGTCTTAATCAACCTCGATCGTCGAGGGGTGATTACTCCCAGTCGTAGTCTACTACAACAGTGTACGATTGTCATGTGATAGGAAACTTTGAGTTAGACTGAATGCCACAGTGCTATAAATAGAAGACTGAAACAATCCTCATCACTTAAAGCCTGCGTCTTATGAATTCTCCAGAAGATCGTCTTGATTTACAGTGGCCGAAGTGTTACTACCAATGAATGCAAACAGGTGTTTGGTAGATGTACATAAAAGAACTGACGACGGATATTAAAATGTTTGATCCTCAACTGTGCTGTATATATCTTTTGTTTCTCATGGACCAGCTGGCAGCATCACAGTGAACAGTACACGGTTACAGTTTTTCACTACTCCGTTTTTTAGTGGATGTCGCACCCGTGAATGAAGCGTCTCAGCTCACAGCGTCCGTGTGGGATGATGATGAGGACTCGTCGCTTCCAATACAACCCATGACTGCGTCTGAGTTTCATGTAGATCAACCGGAGAATGTCGTCACAGAAGAGGATACGGTTCAGTCAGGATTCTTTTTCACGACCCCGTTATCAAGGTAGGTCTACCCTCCCCGACGTACTTCGATCAAGGAATCAGGTACATGTTAGGAACTATTCAAGATCGTCACCAAGTCGAATGTGACACAGTCATGAGCGATTGATAATGTATTGCGCATATACCTCATCAGATTTATCCCGTAAACATTGCTCTGTCAAAGTAAACAATATGGCTAATTCATTAAATTTGACCGACAATCAGTCACCGGGTTTATGGATTACACTCTCTAAGAGACAGTTCCTTCAATTTCGTGAATTTGTATTTATGTACCCCTTATTTCGGCTGCAGAACAATTGTTGTTATAATCACAGAGCAGAGGCTCTTTAACTAACTCAACAGCCTTGACAACGCATGAACATTGAATTGACATAAAAACAATAACAATTGGGGTATCTACTTTCGGCAGCATGGTTACTGTTGCCGTGACCATCGACAAATAGATAATTTCATTCCTATTAGTACTCCGTATCGTTTGGTAGTGATTATATGCCTCCTTTTCTTCAGTATTTAAACTGAACGTTGTAGTACATTGCCAAACGTGTTGTTTCTGTGCCACTCAGAGTCATGCTGCTGGAAAACATGATGAATGCAGATGAGGTTGACGAGGTAGTGGAAGAAGAGGTGAAAGAAGAATGCGCCCAATACGGTCACGTGCTCCGAGTGGTGATTCACATCAAGGACTCCGATGTTCGTATTTTTGTCCAGTTTGATCGATCTGACGCAGCACAAGCGGCTTGCGATGCACTGAATCAGCGGTTCTACGCCGGACGCGTGGTTCGAGCTCGACTATACGATGAAGAGCAGTTTCAGCTTCGTGAACTCGAAAGCTAACACGCATGTCCCATTCGAATTTTACCTTTTGGCTTGTGCTTTTATGTCCCTATTGGTGCTTTACCGTACGAGATTCCACTGTATATACCACACTAATTCTTTGAAATACACACAAATTCAACAGCCTTATTTCGTTGTCTAATTTTGATTTTGTGGTAATGTATTGTCTGCCGGTGTTTGAACACCACTGTCTGCAGTGAGCAGTGAGCCTGGATGTTGGACCGACCCAGACTCACCTTAATTGAGAAGTAACAGAGCAAGTGGATAAGTTTTGTTATTTGGGCAGCTTCATCTCACGCGGTGGACGCATCACAGATGAAGTGCCAGCTCGCATACAGAAGACTCGGTTGGCATTTCCCAACTTGAAACAGCTGTGGCGCTGTCATGGCATCCGGCTGTCTGTGAAGGGTCGAGTGTTAGTCGCGGCAGTTCGGCCAGTTCTGCTATGCGGCGCAGAAATTTGTCATTAAAAAAACAAGATAAAGACAGTCTGTCAGTATTTGAACACCACTGTCTCCGCAGCATTGCACGAGCGGTGGTGGTCCAGTGGTAACGTAGCCACCGAGGACGTGTGTTCGAATACCACCATCACCGCCTGAATTTACCCATCGTGTTGCATGGCAGCCCTTAGATTGTACGCTTTTCTCTTCCTGAAAATTGTACCTTTTTATATTTCATAAAGGAATTTAAAATGAAAAGAACCTGGTGGGACGGCCGGGTGAACAATGCTGAGGTTAGGGGCAGAGTTTTGGGTATCTGCGGTCACCCACTGAAGCAAGTGATCGACCTCCATAGATTACGTTGGTTGGGACATGTGTCACGCATCTCACCGGATAGGTTACCACGGCGAGCGATGTTCGCCGAGGTAGGTAGTGGGTGGAATAAAGCCAATGGTGGTAAAGCGAAGACCTGGCACGAAGGTATGAAAACCCTGACCAGGAGACTGGGTCACATAGGTCCTGTTAGGCTCCCTGGCTGGAGACCTCGGGATGATCGTACTCGATGGTTAGAGACTGAATGATATGACTGTGTGTCGTAAGCAGTGGGTTTCGTGCATCTTATCAGTTTCATTGCATACGTAGTTCTCATGCACTCTTTCTTTTTCACCTTGACACTGATTTCGACATTGTAGTCTTCCTCTCACTCCTTCATTCAAATGGGATCATAGGACAGCAACCAACCAAAACCGGCGCACGAAAGGTGCATGGTTACCAGATGTACAAATCGAACTGCGTGTCCTAATTCTCAAAACTGGTACTTTCGACCTTAGCAAGTAAGTTGAAAAAATGAACGAAGACTACTCAATCAATGTGACCAAGGTCATTTTCACAAAATAATTTTTGTCAGCAATATACACTCGGGGTTATGCGTTCATTATTCTAAGAAACAATTAAACCGTGCCGGAGCAATGCTTTGGTATAGTTCTCTAATATCAGTTCCCCTACTACAACTGAATACAGGCTTGTTTTAGTGTAATGTGAAAATGAACGTGATAGGTTGAGATTATGTGATTCACCAGGTCTTGTTCGAGTTACAGCGAACAGCAGACAGAGTTTATTCGAATTTTGGCCGCCAAAATCGTAAAACGTTGGCTCATTGTGCAGTACCAACATGACGCATATCAATCTCGTTAGCAATCATCATCAACTGTTGGACGTGACGTGCAGGACTGCTGGTCCAACATGCCACCACAATGTTATTCAGACTTTGTTCAATCAACACAACCATTGGCATGCAGCGGTTCTGGTTGCTATGTTTTAGCTGCTCATTGAAATGAAGAAGTTCAGGGAAGAACTAAAAAGCTGATGCATTTCCAGCGTTAAGATGAGGAATAGAATCAAACTAAATTGGCGAAGAAGTTAAATAAATTCACGAGCAACATCGTTCAGAACATTTTATATCGCCCAGCGTCTCAAAAAATCGGCTTATCTGGATATCACATAGTAATGCACCCCGATGGACTTTAGGACTATCTCCACGCAAATCACCATTTTCGAGAATCTCGACGGCAACGAAATGAAGAACCGAAATTCCGAAAAATTATCTTTTGCTTAAAAGAAATTACATCGAGAGACAGAAGTATGGTACCGCACCGCTGGAACTTGTCAACTAAAGCCAGTTTAAGACCGGGTGCATTAGCCATTCCGTCTCGAAACTTTTGAACATACCTTCACGGAATACTCCCTATAATACTCCGAATCATGTTCGTGTCGATATTATATCACTCTCTAGTCAATGATGCTCCTAATTCGTGCTTTTTGGTGTAAACTCCAGTGTTGGTACATCTTTTGGATAAGAATAACTCAAATGACACCGTTAATGACTCGTACCGAACAGCATGCTGGTTGCTATTTCGCGACATCGAAGCAATGGTGTGGTTTGCGACAGCTCACATTTGAACCCAATAAAAACATTGGGTTATCCGAAAGGTGTACCAACACCCTAAAGTTCACTCCAGATAGTATGAACTAGGAGCATCACTGATTAGAGTGTGGAATAATGTCGACAAGGACATGATCTGAAATCTTAGGAGGAGTACTCCGTGAAGGTACGTTCAGAAGTTTCGCGACGGTATGACCAATGCACGCAGTATTAAACTGGCTTCAGTTGGAAACGTATCATACTTCTGTGGTAATAAAAATTCTGTTTCTCGTGGTATTTTCTTTAAAGTCAATGATAATTTGGGGATATATCGTATTTTAGCTTTGTCGTGGCAGTCACAATCCGCAATTAAAGTGAGACTCGATCGAACAAGAATGGCTCTAAAATTGGCGAGGCAGTCGCAAATCCAAAAACATGGATCGTTTTGCGGAATGGAGCCCAATGGTATTTAAGGCCTTTTGGGCACATACCCCAACGACATTACGCTCTCCGACCGTTTGTGGCATGTTGGCTGACAAATATCTTACGAATCATACTGTCCATGGTGTGTGATAAGCTGCGAGACAGACAAACTGTCTAGTAATACACACTGACATCTATAGCGTGTAGAAGTGTCACAGAGGATATGGCATAATAACTTCATAATGAACTATAATATTTGTCGGCTTCGAGGGTTTGTGCACAAATTTTACACTAAGCATTCTGAAAAACGCGGCGAGAAGATCTGGACGAGAACGATCCATACAAGAAAGAGCAACAATAATTCAAAAGTTTGGGTTGCCTCGTGTTCAGTGACCAGTAACAATGCACTGGCGCGTATACAGTTTGAGTAGAGCAGTGCGGATAAAAATAGCAATCAACAGGTGAGTATCAGTTCACAAGTTGAGTGAAGATGTTGAAAAACCAATAAAATAGGAATGGCACAGTTTGGAAAAAACAAGAAATGATGCAATAAAACGCACAAAATCGCGCAAAAATCATATGTAGAACATAGTTCACAGCCGGAACGGTAATAGGTATGTCATCAGATAGAAAAGTATCGATCAGCTGCGTACCCTATGATGAGAAAGAGAGAGAAAATAGGAGACGCTGACCAAGGCAACCGTGTTGTAGAAATGAGGTCATGTATGTGAATGACAAAAGTTATGAAAAAAATCACATGCCTTTCAACTCATATTGATTAGATGGGCACGTGATGTCTGCTCAGAGATCGAGCAAAGGGTCAGTAGGGTGTAAACATATATGATTGCTGTGGAAACTGAGTACTCATTGTCAGTGCAAACAATTTACATGAAAAGAAGCGTGCACTATATGGAGCGGTGGTACAAAAGATCACACGAGAATAACTGACCTGTCCCCACTTTAGTTACACCAGTGAATCGGATTGTCTCAGCTAGCGAGGGAATCATGAACGATTTCCTCCGCGAACATAGTATTCCTTGCTGAATTGTTTCGATCACCAGGCGAACATTATTACAGGAAAACACATCGGGATTTATAAG
>UZAN01048684.1:0-17083 GCA_900618425.1 Echinostoma caproni | reverse complement strand
CATGAGATCGCTTGTTTTAAATATCATGCATAAAGAAGCGATGTGTAAAAAACAAGGAGAAATCTAATATCATGCAGGACGTGTTTACCAATAATTTAATGTGACCGGAAATGCGTGGGCATGCCTTCCGTGAGTGGATGCATTTTGAAAGCTGACAAAAATAAATTGGTTAATCCAAAGTCAGATTCAATCTAAACTACTGCCTCTTTCAATTCGCGGTTGATATTTCGGGGTTATTGCGTGATCACTCGATCCGCACAGCCTCACGTGACTCACACGTATACCACCTCTCGTGTACGGAATGATTAGGAAGCAAATGCACATATTTATCACATCTTTCTTGGGCATTGTTTTACTATGATGATTACACAGTCAACAGATTAGATCAGTTCCATTAAATGCACCATTCGTTTTGGTAGGAAAGCAGTAAAGAAGCATTATTCATTTAGAATCACTCATTGGTGGATTTCAATCCAGGAAAACGATTTATTTTGAAGTTGATGAGTTGTACAATTTCATGCATTGTGTATTGAAGGTCATAACATATTTTGTGAGGACCAAACTTTGTCATGAGTACACAATATGGGCGAACATATGTTTTCGGTGAGTTCTTTTTCAAACCTTTACAACCATATTTGTGTAAAAACTTGAATGGGGTCAAACAGAAAGATGGATGAGTCGTGTTTCACAATGAGCCCTATTGACCCTACTGAAATTGTTTCATATAAATGTGATTGTAAAGGCTTGAAAACGAATTCACCGAAAACACGTTTTCGCCTGCATTACATGTTCCTAGTCAATAGACATAGTTCGTGATCCGTCGACAATAATATGATTATTGGGTGTGAGCTGACTCCTTGAACCTGCTTCATTCGAAAACCTTTCGAGAGATGGTCCTTTTCAAGCATTTTAAAAGTATCGTATAATAAGATTCGCCCATATTTCTCAGTTGATCGTGTACCTCGTCCAGGAAGCCAGCCGTTTTCCAACCTTTTGATTAGTGATTGACGTATTTATGCATGAATTATCCAACTTAGTTGAAGCATATGTATGGCTACGGCTCTCAACACTTTCCTTTCTCGCTTATTTCATTGTATTGGGTTAATATGTGTCGTTAGGGGGACATCTCATGCAAGGTGTTTTTTCATCGGCTTATATTGGCTCACAGCAAATGGTTGTCTTAAGCTCTTGATCATTTTTTGAATAAAAGTCGATTGATTACTGGAAAAAGATGATTGGTAGCTTAAACCAGAACAAAAGCCTCTCTGAATTAAGATTAGTGTGCTCTTTTTGTAAATATATCAAGGAAAATGGAGTTAAAACTTTGCATATGAAAGACTGCCTAGGTATGTTGTTGATGAAGCGGACAACATGTGCAAACAGTTACGTACGACAACGTCACAACAGCTTGAATCAGAATAACTTGATGCAGTATAAACAAACAGCAGTTTTCAAGCATTACTCATAGACGCATGTGTTTATCAATACCATAACTAAAGAAACCGTTTCGGAATGAGGGAACTTGCGGCATAATCAATCACCATATTTTGTCAAGATATATTCTAGCAAACCGAGCCAATCGGTGGATAAACCTTATCAAGGCAGTGAGGATATGAAATTCAATTTATGGTAGATTCCTATGATTCAGATACTCCAAAAATTAGCATAATTAGCAACATATATGTATTCCTGATGCCAGTACGTTGAATCAGATGAGGCCAATCATCATAAACGGAGTATCTTTCGTGAATTAGTTTTAAAAGACCTACTACCGAATAGCTCCTAGGTATATATTTTTCTCACATTAATGATCTGCTCTTCTAAAAATTCCCGAGATGTCGAACATCAACTCGGCTTATTCCATTCCTGTACAAATGTGATATATGGTAAGCATAACACCTCACTTTACTAGGGTTCGATGAATGAGGCATTTTACATCAAGCCCTCATTACAATGGTAATTCCACATTCTTTGACCGATTTTGATATTTTTGTTGCTGAAAGTCGTTACCATGGTTCTGAAAACTCAAAGACTACTTTCTGCCCTGCCCTGTATTGTTTTCGCACTTTCATAAGAAGTACCCGCTTGTAATTAGGGTTCTACAATTTTGTGTTACACACTATAGAACAGTAGGTACGGTACGTCTGAAATATGGACCGAAAACAGGTAGTGAAAGAACTAACGTAATCACATTTACAATAATCTGATATGCCGAAGTTCAGTAGGAGTTCTTTATCGCTTAAAGAATTTCTTCATTAATCATTTCTCTCCTTATTTGGTCTGGCATATATGCTTCAGACGAAAGGGTGCAGGGGATTTTACTGCTTGCCTTCCCCAGCGCAAGCGTTTGAGATTATACAAATAGCTCTGTTTTGCAGCCGTAACGTTCTACAACTTCTGTCAGCACATTCTGCATCAAAGTGTGCTCCGCATCTTATAAGGAACAAATGTGAGGGGAAAAAAACTAATAGATATCTGACTACATAACCGTTCATCTGAAAGGAACACCATCATTCTGTGAAAAGTATTTGGATTATCTGGGAGCACCTACGCATTTTAAAATGGAATATTTTGAGAATTCCGTTAACCAGATCACGGCCATTATTATGACATTCATTTTGTGTGAAACTCGGTTGAGTGGTAGCACAAAACGACATCAAAGTACATTTTGCTGTTTGTCTCCTTCTTCGTTCTGATAGAACAATATTTCAGCTAGCGGCGTTTGGTACCGATTATCAGTAAAAAATCTTCAAACGCAAAACTGTTTCCAACAGTGAAACAACCGTGATCGAAAATGAGTACTTTTGTGGAGCGAAGTGTTCGAAGTTCTTACTAGAACTGGATCTGATACTAGCTCTATTTGTTGGCATAATCTTTCGTTAAAGAATTTTTCCGTTCGCTTCAAATACTCGCCTTTCGTTTACCAACCAGTGTCGGGAACACACTCTAAGTTGTTCAACGTAACCGGATTTTCTGCCACTGGTATGTGTGACGCTAATTGTATGAACCTTGCAGTGGTTACATCAGGAGGTTGTAATACCTTTAGCCACTATATCATTAAGCGTCAAAATTGCGTTTGCAATTTACATAGACCGAAGTGTCACTGGCTATCGCCAACAATCTATTGTATGTGCCTATCCACTCCGCAAATTCACACACACACACACACACACACACACACACACACACACACAAACCCATGATTCAAAATGAGCGCCATTTTTCGAGTGTTTTGAGTGGCTCAATAAGTCGCTGTGATTTTCAAGGTGAGACGAATGACACCCCAGACCCCAGCTCTGTCCTGATTAGGATGCATTGATACCGCGATTTTTATGTTCCGAAAGGGGCTAGAACGTCAAACCTTCGGTTTGTAAGCGAAAACCATTATCTATACATTACCGGACCGATGGTTAACATCGCTCTCATTCAAACCATCTGATTTGGGAACAGGTGCTACCCGTCAGACTAGATGAATGTGAACTGGCTACCGAGTTGCATGGGTTCATAGCAGTCAGAATGTTTTTGTCGAATACATTATGAATATGGGGAACCGTAATCCTTATATATACATATATATACATATATATATATATAGCAAGTCTAACTCTGATCTACATGTCTTCTTCGTAAGTTGCTCGAATATACACATGAACATGATGGAAAACAAAACACAATAATCAATACCTGATGTTCTGCTATCCGTACAACATGCTAACATTCAATAAAGTGAGAGATTCTAGTCAATAAGTGGTCAACAGCAGGTGCTGCTCCGCCGACTTCATCCTCATCAATAAGCAAGTTACTCGGAACTCCCGGTAAAGGAAGAAGACGAAACACGAGTTGTGCTAAGAGTATTGAGGTATTCCGGATTGCTTCCCAACCCCATCCCACTCCGGGTTGGCATGCACATTTTCCGCTTTTTTAGTTGTGTCACTAAGGGATGTCAGTGCATGGCATAATCTAGTGATTTTTGTCTGTTGTACTGATGAAAGGGTACGGGAAGCAACCGCGAATGATTAATTATCTTTCAGTTCGTTCATTCCAGTGGAGCCGATTGTTGCTTCTTGCAGACATTGCTTTAATTTCTGCCTTTATTGATAACTTCAATGAAAAATTGTTAATCATGGAAGACAAATAAGCATATATATAGAATGGATGAGTTTCATCATTATGATACATGATCATTTAGTATTTGGCAGCTCTCCATTTCTATTTGAAGTTACCGAGATTATCGATCTACCAGAGAGAATCTTTACATATACATCATAAATACAAACATTTTCGTCTTGTCATCTCCTATGCCAAAGTAAACAAGACGTTCTGAGAATAATGATTTTTATGCAAAAAGGTAACTTCATTTGAACCCGTAAAAAAGAGAAAATTAATTAATCATTCACGCCTGATTTCCGCACAGTTTTATCAGTTAAAGAGACAGAAATCCACAGATTAAGCTACGCAGTGACACTCCTCAACGGCATAAATCAAAATAGCCCAAGGTACTTAGAGCTCTCTCTCTTCCCCAACCCGGCGATGACGATTCGGACTACCTCACCATTCTGGTCACAATTTCCTCTGTATTTTCGTTTATTTGAGGATCGAAGCTTTTGACGAGGGTAGTTGGATTCTTATATGGGTTTCTCAGTTTCATATTGTAATGTGTTTATGTTAGTCTTTGAGCCTTTGGATGGATAGTTTACCGGTAGAACACGCCGGCGTCATTCAATGGCCCTCAGATGGTGTACTACTTGAAATTCTCTACCACTCTACGTTGCTTCTGCTACCACAATTGATTTCGTCAAGGAAAAACTGGATGAAGCTTTGACAAGTCTAATGTTTCAACATCCATAGCAGTGCACGAAAGAAAGAAAAATTGCGACATTTCTCCACTTTCTATGGACTGTGAATCCATTCATCTGTGCTAAACCTTATGGGACTAGAAAAGCAACCGGTTGTAAGTATTACCAATATTAAAACTTTGACGTTGACAACAACAACAAAAACAATCAGGTCGTGNTGTAAACGAGACAGCATTGACTATTATAACGAGCACAAAAGGTGTGCAATTCCAAATACCATCCAGAACGCTGAGTGAAGCGTACAGTAGAAGGGTTGCTTGCGAAGATGAGTCAACTTTATAGCAGTGCTATTTTCCCGCAACTGGTAACTCTCTGAGAGAGTGAGCGCCGTTTTCCATGGTACGAATTTCTACCACGTACTTCATTGTGAGTAATGCCCGCGGGTATCGCCCACAAGTGATGTTTATCAATACCTAATGCATCTGCTTAAAAGGGCAAAACATTAATATCCCTGATAATAGAGACTGATCTTCGTCGATCCTTTGAGATGAACTGAAAAAAAACAAAGCAATTCGAAACAAATTCCTCTCAAGTGTATTGTTTCCTTGTGAATCACGTTATAGAATCCCAAGCTTCATTGTGTGATCAAAGATGATAACGCTACATACAGCCGTTAATTTTGGTAGTTTTAAAATTGTACGTAGCTCACAATAAAGTGCTAAGTATGTACTATTTTTCCAGTGTTTACTTTATATACGTGTACCTACCGAAGAACAGCACAGCATATAAAAAATGGCTGTGTTCTTAACATTCAGATGATTTCATGCTTACTTTGGAACCCGGAGTGAGTAACTAAAGGTCATGTGCTTTCGCCAGATCTTTTAAACCGATGGAATTCTTCAAATGTTCATAGAAAACCATTAGAGTACGGATTTCTCTTCCCGAGTGGGTAAAACATCGTAACCGAATATAACCGATTGATAAAATTTTCCGTATTTAAAAAGATGGACAATTGATTACAATAACTGAGGGGTGAAGGTAATCAGAGGCTTCAGTCCAGCTACGCATCACGAAACACGACTGACAAACACTTTTCGCAAACTAATCTCTAATGTAAATATCATGATTATCTCAAAACTAAGGGAACTACAATCAAAAACCGATTTTAGAGAAAAGATACAGTACTATTTAATTCAAGCCACTCATCACTGCAAGTTTCTAAATCCATTTCACAATTGAATGCATTCGTGTCCAAGGAATGCATGCAAATGTTGTATGCACCTGTTCATATTACGATACACTACAACCAGTTCGATCGACACTCTTCATGCCTTTTAGTATACCAATGCTTCAGTTATGCATTGTTTCCCAGATCATCCAAATGACTATCTTCCATATTTCATACCCGACTAGTCCGGGGTCTTACGCTACATTTTGACTTGATATGGGTTTATCTGATTGTGTAAAGACAAAGTAGCTCAGTGAACTGAACATTAGGAAATTCAGTGGATCAGAATCCTGCAGTTAATCCTTTTCACATCGGGACTGCCAATGTTGGTAAGCTGTTAACACACGTGCTCGAAGCGAATCAGTCTGTGCAGCATGTTATTCGGAGTGTATGTGTTGCACGTTCAAAACGAACGAAGCAGGCTCAGGTTGTGGTGATGACAAGCGATCGTGTGAACACCGGGGGGGGGAGTAGAAGGGTCCTCTAGAGTAGCAACAATTATTATTGCGTCACCCTTTTGCTCTGGCGAAGAAATTTCTAAGCATAACTCACCGCGAGAATTACTTCAACAGAATATATATATTTTGGTCCTAAAATAATTTCAAACAACTTTTAACGGTTTTCAACTGAAGTATCGAGCAATGAGAATAGTTTTAATTGCACAAATATATATTCTTTTTGAAGCAACATCTCAAACCGCTCAATAACGTTGGTGACGATTTGGATACAGGTGACCAGCTGGTTATGGTCACATTAACTACTCATAATGTGCACACTGTCAACAATTGGCAACGAAAATTAGAATGACTTCACAGGGGGCATTTTTTGCGCACAGCATCTTCTGTCCAATTTCAGATGGCTCATTTCGGTTAGATTTAATAGAGTGAATGTTCTACCGGAGTAATAATTGCCGATGACCGGTGCTGTCTTGAAGATAATTGTTTACTGCGGACCAGAGGGTAGGGATAATTTGGCGCACATATCACAAGATACTTCATTTTGAACATGTTCTCGCAGTTCCGGGCAGCAAATAGGATAATGAATGGAGCATATCGAAGTTATAGCTTTGAACACAGCAGATCGCTACAAAACTGTTTGTTCGTTTTTGACCACCAACAATATTTTTCATACTACTCACAAACGTGAGTAGCACCACTAAACAAGAATACCAATTGTTCTCATTTGAAGGAACACACTACTGATGTAGAAAAGAACACAAGCAATGCATAAACAAGTGGTTACAACGTTTTCTACACAAAATTTAATTCACATGATGACATGGTCCGCATTTTACTGGAAAACGCACTCCGCCGTCAAAAGTGTTAAACACTTAAAACAATGCATTCTGACTATCCCAAGATAATAGAGATTTCGGAAAAAAGACTTTCAATGGGATTATACTCAGAGATTTTCTATCTGACAGTAGTTGATAGAGTAAATAGGCACAGAATGATGCGCTCCCGTACTCTCTGACATGGTCAACACAACCTGTGGCACCCCTTTGGTTGACCACGTTCACAAACGTCACACAAACAACCTGCACAAAAATGCATCAAACATGGATCAAATATTCAAAAGAAAACCTGGATTGATATCTGAGAAAAAATTGGTACATGCTATTTCCAATTGGCTAGACGCCACACGCTTCGCGACAAGCTACTGCAAAAATCCAACTTGTGTAACTGTTCGATCCGATTGCTTTTTAATCCACTTTGAGAAATAACTGAAAGAGAAATGCAACCATTCGGGGAATATGATCACGATTTCTTTTTCGCGTCGGTTGCAAACATCCGTGGGAATCAGAGTAAAAGGGAAACATGTGTGCTTCGTTGATGTGTCCCTTTGAGCATCCAGAACGCGCACTTTGTATGAGGAAAATTATTCCTTGAGGACAGATTCATGCTTGAGGGGTGCGGAGGGGGGAGATAGGAGACGTAACCGTTTTGTAAATTTATAGCAAGTTGGGAAAAAATTCTGTCGGGTCTAGTTGTTTTGATAGCATTTGGCTTGAACCGTTCCAGAGCAATCGCCCTCTGCTAGCCAATCATGTTTGCTCGTTCACACAGCGCACATGACGAAAAAGAAAATCGTTCTTTTTCATTTCTCCAACACACTGCGCAATAACAGTTTGACTAATAGCAGTAGACAGTGTTTACCGAATTCAAAGACTTTGTCTGAATGTCGATTGATTAGCAGCCGCCTGATTGTTTGTTGTTAGCCAACTGTGGTGCTTTATAGAGACCAAAGTGGTGTTTTGTGCGCAAAAAAACATGGCTGCTTTGCTCAAAGTAATTACGGACGTATGAGTTGCACACAAAATATGCAGAGTATGTAGTCCTTTCAATGGAATTATTTCCGATTTACCATTTGGGAGAACTAACCATGGATCGCATATTTTTCCAGGGGGGAAGGTGAATCAATCTAAACGGTCCGCGAATGATCAAGTTTCTATTCCCGCCTGACGCATTTCCAAAGCACACGTAATTGACAAATGTTGGGACATTGCTCATTACTTCAGAGCTGGAGAGCAATTTAATCCTTTTATTTTGATCTCATTGGCACCTACTTACTTACCCGTTAGAACTCTTTCTGTACATGTTACTACAATCATCTGTCCTATCTGTCATCCAAGGGTTATGGTGCTTCATGCACCAGGAAGTGCTAAGATATTAATGGTTCATACCAATCGTCAAACATTCATCAAAAACATGGGTTAATGCAGGTGTTGACCAAACTCGTGCAACATCGCCCTCATTTTGAAAACCCATTTCAGCTTGCAATAGCATACTTATATATAGATGGTTATGGGTACAATGTATTTATTCCTGGCTTTATCTCCAACATCTACGTTCTTAGTTCATTTCAATCACCATTTGAATGTTCGCGACCTTGAGTGTCTCTATAAAATTTGCAGTAGTTCAAAAGTTACTGCTCTGATTAGGAAAATATTTTGGGCAAATTAGCATGGGTGTTCATTCATTTTAATAGATGATTCTTGTCCTATGAGAGTTTCTATTAGGTTGAGCACACGTATTCTAAATTTCTATTCCCTTTTCATTCAGTGCACAGTAAATAAGCAAATTATTGAAAATATTCTAACTTTAATAAAGTGCTAAATTATTAGGCTACAAACTACTCACGCATTATCTTCAATACTGGAAGAACTGAAAACTTAGTCCAAGAAAGACACAAGTTGATCTTCGAAAGTTGAACTTGAGATGTGCGGCTCGGTGAATAAGCGTCCTGTAGTGTCACCACGCCCGAACCAGATAAAACCTCCAAGAGGTTTCGGCATATAATTAAAGCCGAGAAGCGGCTAAAACGAGAGGCGCATGAATCTGCTGGCTCAGTTGATATCTTGTCAAAGCGCTTCTATGTGAACATAAGTCCAATTTTTTGCATATTCATTGAAATTTCTTCATCAAGGCATAAACTGAGAGGCAGAAAACCAGCCATAGCAGAGTAAGATGATAGTTGTATTCGATTTCAGCAGAGAATATTTGCACAACTCCAATCTGGATGATAGTCCGGGCTGATTAGCCATTTTCCCCCAGGATTTTGTTTGGAAAGTGATGGCTCAATTTGAAATGCAGCTGAGACCACGTGATATAAAGCTGTTATCAAACGCCCAACAAAGCATAGCGCGTATTGATTTGACCAACAAATTCATTTTAATAAATAAATTACAGTTAGGTATTCTACTGTTACTTTATTATCTTACAACTGATGCATTTGCAAAAATCGTTGAAATCGCGAAATTGTACAATTTACTGGCATGTGGCTAATAGAACTAGTGACACAAGTGGTTATTATATCAGATATATTGCATCTGATGTGGGGCAATATCATATTCAATCCAGTGAATGAGGCTGGAAGAATAAACATTGAGAGGAACAAATGTAATAAAAATCAGGATGTTGCACGAGTTTGGTCAATACCTGTAATCTCGAGAGTATTTGTATATATATACAAACATCTTAAGTTTCTCATATTACATGGTTAATGGAATCTTTTTTTTCTCCTTCAGCATGGATGAGAGTGGGCTGATCCATGTCACGGAAGCAGCTGGAGCAGTAAATATTAACAAGTGCGCCTTGCCAGGTGTACACAGCGCAACCAATGTGACTTTCAGGAAGATGCTCACGTTGGATCTGTTTCTGTTGGTGTGTTTTGAATAGGCGTAATTCTGAGTAAATTTCTCATTGTGTAATCGTGTGTCACTCCATCATTTTGTTATACCTATTTTCGTTCAATCATTCCTGAATAAATGATTGACAGAACCACTGGTTTTAATTGATCGATGACGAAAATATTTGAATTTCCTTCCATTCAATCAGAGATGGATTTTGTCTCAAGGTGCGCTATATTTAATTTGAAGCAAATATAGTTGAAATATGAATTCTTTGGATGTCAAACCAGCAATGCAATATCAAATGGGCTTTGCAGTGTGTGCTTGACAGAAGCACCAGACCAATGAACGAAGACTCCATATACGGAAGTGGTTGGAGAAAAAAATCGTTCGTGAAAAAAGACATACGAAGAGCAATTTGTTATTCTTCGTATCAGAGTCGGCAATGCAAAACCAAAGACCCCAACAGTGGGTAAGAAAACAAAACATCAAATTACTTTTCTACTGTAGTTTGGTTGAAAACAAGATGCCTGATATTTGAGGTTACAGTGACAAGTATTTATTGTTTATAAATAACATACACTTTATCCTCCTCGTCAGTTCTTTCTTTATTGATAAAAGATAGGTTAACGATGAAAATGAACTCTTTGTTGTACTAAACTGTTCAGTTGATGCTGCGGTACAATGTGTCGTTTGTCCACTCACTGGGCCTCTAACCGATCGAAAAAAAAACGAAATTCGGCTAGGTTGACACTAATACCGGTAAGATTGAGTATGAGCGCCAGGCACTGAAAAGAATAGTGCCATAGCTTTACAGCAACTGCTTCCTTGTGGTCTACTTCGTGATGGAAGTGCGGCTTGAGAATGTCAGTCAAGTGTTATTATCCAAAAAAGAGGCAGTTATAACTGAAATAAAAAGGCTGCCACAATGAGTGCATAAACGGTTATGAGATCCCTTAGCCTACGATTCCTATTGGTCTGAGTTCTCTTCCTATCAATAGTTTACTGGAAAATGCATGCTCTGCAAATGACTACAACTAATTATGCGGTCAGTGTTTCAATAAACAAGTTCTACAATGCCACCAACTCGTATTTTACACAACAGCAATTGAAAATTCCCATTTGTGAACACTTTTGTCTGAATCTTGTAATGTTTAGTGACTGGCGAGTAGTTAAAGAACTAAAAGCAATGCTGTTTGGTGCATTTAAAAAGATATCATTCAATCGATGGGTAACGTTTTTTTCTGTAAAGAGATACGGGAAGGTAACCTTTTTATTAATAAAATAGAAAAACCTGAATGTTAAATAAGCTGCCTACGAGAAGGATAAATGTGATTTCAGAATCCATCACGATTCTAATCAGCCGGGTGTTACTTCGTTGCTTAAATTGGCCTACGACGACAGGAGTTTCTTTTTCAGCCGCCAATAAAAGGATGCCAATCAAAACAATTTATATGTATTTAGTATAAAATTCGAAAAACTTTAATAAAACAAGTAAATGATAGTTCCAGTGTGTGGTGGTGAAACGCGAACGGAGTCATGGGGTGAGTGACCTATGGATGTGAACGCTTAGTATATCTTAGTTTGTAGTGAACGTTTCATGAACAATTCGACGCACTGATGCTGCGCATGTTAAAGACAACGCCCAGGAATGCCAAGAAAAGATGTTTTTATCTGTTTGCTTCTCAAGCTCGTAAGCACAGTGCAATAAGTTGTGGATTTTTTCCTCGTCATTAAACGCCACCAATTTCATTCCGGTTGTCAGTATTGCGATGAAACACACATTATAACACTTTTGTTATCCTAATTTGGGTTGCACAAATTAGAAATACCGGTTCTATAACGCTGAAGATTAAACCTTTTCCACCTGAGATTAAGAATGCTCGCTTTTGAATGTATTTAAGTACAATGCAACCTAACATCCCAAAAGGTTATGCAGTTTTTTTTTGTGGCATTATGAGAAGCAAGAGACTAATGGACTAAATGTCACCCAAGGCCGTTATTCAACGTGTTACTGATGAGCGAAATGAGTTCAATCCATGGACTAACAGAGGTGCGTCAATTGTGATTTCAATGCTCATTTCTGAACGTCTACCTGTTTTACAGACCGCGGCATGGCGACGGCTTGAAGCAATACTCAGACCGTTCTATATACAAACTGATCATTCACAGCAAGCTATCGGAACATCCCAATCGCAAGGGGAAATCCCATCGGGTATTAAGGATTTCATGAATAAAGTTGACACGTATTGGCTTTCATATGTTGTTCATCTTGTGAATAATGTTTGAGAAAAATCTGTCAACTCAAAATTTGCAATTACGGAATAGTCGCATACTTCGGAAAAGCGATAAGAAGACACAGTCTGCAATGAAAATACATCCCTGCAGGATAAAGTTGAGCTGATACAGTGTCCAATTATGCGAACTGGACACGATTGATAAGCAAACGTATGGAGATATCACAGTTAAAAATGACTCGAAGATGCCTACTGCGATGCGCCAATCACTAAATCTCAGTACATTATTCGTCGATAGACAACTGTTTTAGAAAACAGTTAACCACAGGTAACAAGTGACAGTTACAGCAAACCACTCGAAATAACTTTGCTGGAATCTGTCTTGAAAAGTTGAAACTGTGAGTTATTAACAAGGGCTAAAAAAGGTTCAGTCAAATCGGCAGAATGCATAATGTCAACTAAGGTACACATGCTTAACTAATTACAGTCGGTAAAGAGACCTGGGTCATGAGGAATGTATGTAGATGCACACCAAGTCACACTCTGTAGAGCCGACATCTTTATTGTTCTATTGTGATAGGCATCAGGCATCCGAGCTAAAACGAAATGAGAGTTACGCAAGTGGTTACAGTAACAACAGGTTAAACGCCAGTTTAACCTCAATAATGAACAATTTGCACGTATGCGTATACTGAGTAAGTATGCAAAATGACAGGGAGCAGCTTCAACCTAAAGGAAAGCGTTCGGAGTTTTAAGAATTCTTGCGATTTTTGACAAGGAAAAGTAATTGAAGCACGGTTAGTCACATAAAACGATGGTTTTGGCCTGTCAAAAAGCCTAACGATGTACTATGCAATAATCCTTGGAGGTTCCTAATTTCCTTTTATCGTGTGACCATTCAATTTTGTAAACCAAACTTCTACAGGTATTTCTTCATGACCAAGTTACTGGAAAATAGGGTATCTGGGGGATAGAATAAAATGGGCAACGTTCTATGCTGATCTCAATTTGGATTATTGGTTCACTATAGAACCTTTAGAAAACAACTGATTTTATCACAGCCTGCTTTGTTTCCCGATACAACCAAGAATCACGTTTTAACGAAAACATTCGCTTTCACATTACGTGCCAAATGCAGGACGCTAATTAGATCCGACATTTTTGGAATCAACGATCGACTGTCCGTTAATGCAAAAAAACGAGAACAAACTCCCCATCGGGTTCACACGGATGCACGTGGCGTTGTGCGGGGATTAACTCGAGTTGCTGGTTTTCCGGGTACAGAATAATTTATTTACTTCACGGACGAGAAACTCGTACCAAGCAACTGCCATTTGTGGAGCACAAATTTCGTTTTATAATACGCATTTAGTCAACGGACTTGTTGTGAATCGGTTTTTAGATCACGTATTCAGTCAATGAACATGCGTTTCGGTTAATAGGGTCATCAACGTTTAACAGTTTAGGTATTTTTGAGAACATTGCGATGCTCGCCTCATGTAGGCACACAGCGTACAATTGGGACTGCGCTGAAATTCACGTTAAATACGCAGCACAATAAAGAGCCTAGGTAAATTCAAACTCTTGTAATCGAATTCAGCTGAAGCAGCGCCTAAATAAATTTCAACAATGTGTATCAGAAGAAGTAAAGTTCTTCCAAAAAGAGGTTCATATGATGAAAAATAAATGACTGCATTCATTCTTTTGTTCATAGAATCGCATTTAATTTCTAAAGAGTATTTTACCGCAGGTTGCCGATAAAATTGACTAACTATTTGAAAACGGGCGCTCTATATGTACTGTATGCATGCATGTATATATGCAGTCGGCACATTTACTTGGCCATATGTCGTCACCATATGATACACTACACTTGTTAGGTTCCGTTAACTCAAAAATTCACATGAGACACCAACACGCATTGCTATCCGTAATCCGGCGTACAATTTTTTTCGTGTCTGGAAATGTATGCGTTTCTTGTGTTTGTATGAACACAACAGTTTTGTTCAATGATGATGACCATGTCGATAACCATTTCTTTTCTCTTGTATTTGTATTTAGAAATCACCGGTAAGAACATCGCTTTTGACTCGTTACTTGTCACATACTCTCCACTCAGTTGTTGTTCTTTTAAAATCCCTCACTTGAAAACCGAATTTTACTGCACATTGGACGGCAGGGTTGACTGTATGTCANCAGATAAACTGTTACGATTAGTGCTTCTCTAATACTGACTGGAAGTTTGCATGCGCGTCGCTGTGCCAATGAAAATTCCTTCAAATGTCCTGAAATATTCTTTGCGATCTGGTAGATGAGAACGTCTCACTTACAATGCAAATGAAGTTGGATTTCTAGCGGTTTACCTGACCCCTTAAGCATAGGGTAGCCTTCAGACATAAGAACCTATTGTGGACACGTGACTTCCGCGCACTAAATGCTTGTGGATATCTCCANCTCCACAAATAAAAATGACAGCTAAATGTCTTCTCATTGTTTTGCCCAGTTGAATGTACAGTATTTTTCGACCAAGGATTGAAGAGAATGCAAATCACCTTCAGAACATAAATATGTAGGGAATAGCTCGTTTTCATATAAAAGGGATCACGTTCTTGCAACGGAAACTACGTATGGCACAATTAACAAGACAAACTCAACCGAGTTAATTGATATGAGACACCTAACCTCAGTCTGGTTTGATCATCGAAGATCAGGGAGGAATTTCCATGTTTACAGGTTCAACAAGGATGCGGAATCATTGTTTCCCTTTTTAGCTTACCCACACGCTAAGGGAACAAAATGTAGGTATTTATTTATTCTTTTATTATTTCTAGGTACGTTGCGCTTCGAAAAAAATTGCGAAACTCATTTCGTTTGCTTTGTCCTATGGAATACGTGCAGGCTATTGACAGCAATTATCTCCAAGGAACATTATACTGAAAATTCTAGTTGGAAGACCGATACAATCTGGGGTATTCAACCCCACAAACGGAATCCCCAAGATGCAAGTCTAAACATTACACTTGCAGTGACTATCCTGCTTTCGTAGTATTTTGGTTTTCTTTGGGTTTAACACTCTGCGACCCATGAACCGCATACAAGTTTTTCCTCACATGTTGGATGGCACAACATAATCGTCTGCTTCAAATTAAATTTGGGCTATTTGGTCTGCGCATTCTTATTCCTCTTGGCAATGCACTTCATGGATAAGCTAAATATAACGACAAAGCGAAATAAAATGAATTGTGCTGTTTTGTCAAATATAACAGTACTTACTGTTTTTCGTGGAATGAAGAGATTAATTAAAGTCACTCAACACACAACCAGAAAACATTTAGGTGACCACATGCGATAAGCAGCGATCGCTCAAATGGCCGATGGTTGAAGTAGCAGAGGGTTTTATCGAGTGATCATCACCGGTAGAGAACAACAGGTATCTATAGTCGCGAATGTAGAGTGTGTGGTCTTTCTTCCCATAAACATTGGTTTGCTCAACATAAAACAACTCAGCCCATTTGAATTTGTACCACTCCGGTGTGTTAGAGGATCACACAACTGGAAAATGGGAGCTATTTAATTCAATCAATATTCTTACTAAACCTAGAACATAAGAATACCCGCTGTTTTAAAGTCAGTAATTCTAATTTGCGGAGTAGAACCACCAATATTCTTTCAAAACCTAATGAGTAAAACAGATGGACAACAGATTATTCAAATGTGATTTTCTTCGCGGAAAATCTTTTGTAAGTAGAACGAACTAGTGTTTAAGTTCGAGGGCATGCAGTGCTTAAGTTGCTGTATTCAGCGTTCTATGAAGCCTATGGTGAGAGGTGTACACTCCGCCACCGTCACTGAAATTTGATGCTGGGTTCCTTATTTATCGTCGGTTCCTTACCACGTCTAACTTAAGGGGTCCTATTAGGTTCGCTGCACCAAGTGCGGGGTTTAGGTTCCCGAATGCGGTCTACGGGATTATGGAATCCACTTCGTTTGTTGTTCATTAAAAAAAGACTGGACAATATTTAAATTAAAATTGGTTTCACTATTTCTTTATCAATCGATGAATTCAAACGTGTAGCCACCCATCCCAGACAGAACAAGTCAAAATAACATTTTTAACCAGGTGAAAGTTTCGATTCTGACAGAAGCGTTTCGAAAACGCAACACATTTATTACTTTTAACATATTTATGCACGGACCACAGTTTGGACAGAATTTTGTACCTCTGGGTTTGCAAGTAACCGCAAGGGATTTTTATTTCATGCATTGGTCAAATATATATGACTTTTACTTGAAATATTGGAATAGGTTGAGCAAAATGCTGATCAGCTTATTTTTGATCGAGTTCATGTTTCGTCGACGCTTAGTAAAAGCTTATTGGAACATTGAGATGATGTTTATCTAAGCGAGCGACTCGTCGATACATTAAATTGGGCCGCAAAACTACCTACTTATGAATACAGAGCATCCTCGGGGTTTGCTTGATTCTTCAATCAAAATATAATTTGATGTTTGCTTGTGTTCTTTTGTTTTAGATTGACAAAATATTCTCAATGCAGTCCACCTTCAGTAACGAACAGTCGCTAAAATCAGGGATTTCTCACAGGTACTCATTGACTGAACTTGTTCTTGGAAGTTGATGTTCAATGTTCAATGTTCTTCAATTAGAGGCAGAGGGTAATTTCCCGTATGAGCC